>JARJDV010004052.1:0-36752 GCA_030264675.1 Anaulacaspis nigra
TAAGTCATATACAAGTAGCATTGTCACTTAAGTAACAATTTAAAAATAATTTAATGATTATAATAACCAAACCACCCTCTGGGGGTGGGGTTTGGTTATTATAACATTAAATTATTTTTAAATTGTTACTTAAGTAATAAGGAATAGTAATTTTCTTTGGCTTAAGTCGTACTATTGCCTTAAATTTAATGGTTATAATAACTAAACCACCCTTTGGGGGGGTGGGTTTGGTCATTATAATCATTAAATAAACTAAAACTGTTACTTAAGTAATAAGGATTTTTTTTGGAGAAATTTTAGTAATTTTTTATCTATTAGTGAAATGATGTTATCAATTGCAGATCCTTGAAAGGATAAAGATCAATAAGACGTCGCAGTAATAAAAGTAAAACGCCATTTTGTCAAGTTATGAGAGTAAAGTTGTCAACATGACGTTGGTCGTTAGGGGGGTAACATTTTCTATTTTCCTTCCCATCCTTTGGCATGGTCGTCGTCGTCGTCGTCGTCGTCTTCATCAAAAGTGGAAGGAAAAAAGACGTGTATTACCCTCGAGCGGCGCGACGCTAGTTAAACTTTTCCTCGACGAAAGTTTGTGTATAAAAAGTTTTAATGATCTCGCCATTCTACACATATTACTTTTTGCGAGAGTCGCTTTCGGAAAATATGTAAAAATATTGTACAAGTTTCAAATGCTGGAACATACGGGAATCCAGACGGAATTTTCTAAGGTTTAAAGTGATTACGATGAATTTAAGTTGTGGAGAAATTGTTGTTTAGTATTTTGTTTATAACTTTTGAACGGTTGGAGGTAATTGGTTTATTTAAAAGGCGTTATGAAGATGATTAAATTCTTTAGAAGTTTCTGACAATTTATTAGTTTTCGTGAATGGGATCGCAAGTTATTTACAACTAAAGAAGAACGGAATTGCGGAGGATAAATTTTGTTGTGGAGAAATTGATGTTTAGTATTTTGTTTATAACTTTTGAACGGTTAAAGATAATTAATTTATTTAAAAAGCATTACGAAGATTATTAAATTGTTTAAAAGGTCCTAGAAATTTATTGACTTAGTTAGAAGGAGTTGTAAGTTATTTGTAGCTGAATGTGTGAGAAATTGTATGACGATTCATTTTGCATTGGAAAAATTGTTGTTGTTTAGTATTTTGTTAATAACTTTTGAACTGTTCAAGATAATTGATTCATTTTAAAAGTATTAGAAAAACCATTAAATTCTTTAGAAGTTCATAAAAATTTATTGATTTTCGTTTAAGGGGTCACGTGGTATTTACAACTAAACAAGAGAGAAATTATATCACGATGAATTTAACTTTGGATAAATTGTTATACAGTAGTTTGTTTATAACTATCGAACGGTTAAAGATAATTGATTCATTCTAAATCCACAAAAGAGAAGATTAAATTTATTAGAAGGTCTCATAAGTTTATTGATTTTACTTTATGGACTTCCAAGTTATTTATAACTAAACGAGAAAGAAATTGCATCGCGATGAATTTAGCTCTGGTTAAATTGTTGTTTAGTATTCTGTTTATAACTTTTGGACGGTTAGAGATAATTGATTCATTTTAAATGCGTTTTAAGAATGATTAAATTGGTTAAAATATCATTTAAAATGATCAATTTTCGTTAATGTTATTGCAAGTTATTTACAACCAAACATGAGCGAAATTGTATCACAATAAATTTAATTGTAGAGAAATTGTTGTTTAGTATTTTGTTTATAACTTTTAAACGGCTAAAGATAATTATTTCATTCAAAATGTATTTTAGAAATGGTTAAATTCTTTAAAATAATCTGAAAATTCATTAATTTTACTCCATGGCATCATAAGAATTTTTACCATTGAAAATGGACAAAAATATGTTTTAGAGTAGTTTCACATGGAAGAAATTGCATGAGTGTCAGTTTCTACTCACACCAACAGGTAAAATATGCAAGTGTCAGTATTTCATGAATTCATAAAATCTTTTTATCACTTTATCCTTAATAATTCCTAAACTATCCATATTATCAATATAATTCCAAAAGGACCTTAAACTACATTAAATCACCTATCGAATCCTCCCCCTTACACCCATTTAACACCTCTACTTATTCCTTAATAATATCTAGAAGAAAAATTGTTTTCTTTATAGTTTTTTTTAGATAATCCTCGAACAAAATAAGCTATTTTAAAAATTCAAAAAGCGTATGAAACAGTATTAAATCCCGTACAAGTTGCATAAAACTTTGAAATTCTATTTGACGTCGTTTGGTCGTAATTGACATTTAAAGAAAGGACAAGCAATAAAAGGAGATTTATCGCAGAGGCGAATAAAAATAAACACTCACCCGCTTTAACGTGCACGTCCCGACTGAGGACAATGCCGAGCGTGCTACGTAAACGACATCGGTACATTGCTGTGTGCACATCGTGCCTGTAGCGTTCGCTCGGGAACGGCGGGAAGACCATCGAGCCGTTCGGGAATAGCAGTCGTAGGTCGGGAATCTGTAAGCGAAATTCGCCTCATTTATTCGCATCCTTTATTTATTTCTCTATTTTCCTTTACGCATGTGCGCAATTTAAATGCAAAACAAACAACGAAAAAACGTTTAACTGCTACTGAGTGAAATAAATGTTTTTACGCACAATAAATTATCAACAAATGCGAAAACTTTGTATTTCGATTACGTTAAAATGTTACATATATTTCCCTTTTCCGGTTTTCCGCAGTCGAAAGTTCTCAAAATAAACTATTTTGAAGCACTGTTTATCGATAACGACAGAAATCGTTGAGGTTGCACGTAACATGTCCTTATTTGGTCATGATATGTTTCTCTAATCTTTTTACATCTCACTCGTTGATGACGTAGGTGAAGTTTATCGATACATGTCCTTATTTGGTCATGAATTCTTCAATTCTGATTGGCTCTTAAGTGATGCTGGAAAAAATCAATATTTTTCCCCCTTTTTTGCGTGTTACGTAGCACAACAATAGCGTTTAATTAGTGAGTGTTGTCATTTTCGTTGACTTTGAATGCTTCAATTTTGATTGGTCTTTTTCCCCCTCTATTGCGTGTGACGTAACACAACAATGACTTTGCTAGCAAAATTTCTCTAAACTTCAGTTGTGAATTTGACTTCGTAGCATTTGTTACAGCTAAAATCCGATAATCTGCAATATTTTAATTCTTAATTCAATATCCCTCGCAGTTTGTTGCCGCGTTTCAATTCAATTCGTGAAACTAAAGTGAGTATGAAAATACGAACAAGACGGAGAAACAATCAATCGACAAAGTATTTTGGCTTATTGAGTTTTCTTATCGGCGCCTTTCATGCGCTCCAACTCTTTGAGCGAGTCAAAGGATTTACTTAAGAACTCCGCTTCTGTGTTACTTCTTCCCGACTTTCTTTCGCCGTCGCTTCGGTAAAAGCGCATTTTGTACACGCTCACTGCCGGAATTTATGAGTGTCTCGGGTAAAATCCCTACGTTCTCAAGGAATTTCCCAAGGAGCACTATTTTTCCCTCGCCTTGCTCGATATTTAAACCGACTAAACTGATTTTATAACCTCAATTTCGTTTAAATCTAATCAATACTCCACGTGTTTGGGAAGTAATTAAATGTGTGTGCATAAAAGCAAGGACCTGTCGCACTGGTGAGCCATCCGCAAGGACCCATTCCACTTCGGGTGTTGGACTGCCGTGCGCCGTGCAGTCGACACGGCCCCCCGAGCTGTTGCTGAACTCGACGCGATGCGGCGGCTCCTGAAGGAACAACGGCCCCTGCAGATCCAACCCGCCGCCCCACGCTGCAACAAACATTTGTTCGTACAACAACACCACTCCAGCGCGCATGCGCAACACATAAAAATACCAGCAAGCAATTAGCGCAGCGAACTGCGCAACGCGCATATTTTAATTGAAATGAATAATTTACCCATTAGTTTTAATTAAAATGCCCCACTCGACATCGCCGCACAAAAGCGGCCATTCTATTTCAAATTTATCCTGTGAAATCAATTGCGTAAATTCTTACACTTGGATAGTGCCAAATTGAATGCAACCGTTTCTTCTGCCTTTTCACCCTCTGGTTTACGGTGGTGGATGTCTTATCATTTTCACATTAAATTTAACACCCGACATGTAGCATGCACACTATGTGCGATTAAACGTTTGGTAATTAAGTTTAAGCGCGATAACAATTACTTTAAACAATGCGCGCTGCTCGAGCTTCATACTTTATTCCCTCGAAGCATGCAACGCGCAAACTAATTTCGAATACACAACTGTGGTAACAACTTGATGTAATTTAGGATCATGTAAGTAATAATCATGTGCAACAACAACTTACAACTAAAATTCCCTAGAAATACTCACATTTTTCGCCCCCCACTCTCAGCACACCACACATATGGTAATAAACACGCTCATTGACGTTTACGTCATTGCACCAGGCATATTTCCATGTTAGCCTAAAACATTTCCCGGAAAATGCAAACTTGTACGTGCATATCACCTATTTACGAGCGGATTAACCAAGATAAATGGGCGCCAAACGAACAACGAACCGGTGAATAATGCCTCCCTAAAACAACCTGTCTTTCGCAAGATTAATGCTAAACTACCAAATACATTTCCGGTTTTCTGCTTTTCTCTATGTTTTAGTTTTGGGTTGAAACACGAAACAGAACAATGCAAATAAACTTTCTTTTGAACCACTGTTCTGCGAAAAATCCCCTAAGTGATTCCCCCCTCCCTCTATTCAAATGTTTTCAATTTTATTTTTAGGATTAATACATTTTCCATTTTTCTTGCTTTAGGAGAAAATCGCATAACTTTTCCGGGGAAAATAGTGAACGAGGATGCAAATTCACGAATTTCATTTGTGACATCAAAGTAACAAAGTCAATAAGGCACAAAGGACAAAGGACGAGCGACGGCAAGTTGAACGTCTTAACCGCACACGGCGTGCGTTCCGTTTTAATAGACAGGAAATTCAGCCGCCAACGTCACGAACATGGCCGCCTTTCCGGCGTATAATCACTTAATAAACTCTCCTCTGCCTGCGCCGCCTCCGCGCGCGTATTTATTTATAAGTAATTTGGCGACTTGCGTTTTAAGTTGAGTTCCAATTAAAATTAATGCAACTTAAAATTGCGCTTAAAGCGATTATTAATGATCGCACAAGGCGCGAGTGTTCGTTGCCCGGAATTAATCGTCAAGCGTGCGGAATTTAATTAAAAATTAATCTACCTGAAGGACGCAAGCACGCCGGATGTGACGCCATTTTGAATCTGCTCAGCATTCTAAGAAAGATTATAGAGAGTTGAACATGATTTTAATTGACTTTTATCTCTGAGAACGTTTTTTTATAAACTGCAAAACGCAATGAATTAATTAGAGGAATGTTGAATGTTATTATATTGCACGCTGCGGAATAATGTCAAAAGCAAAAGCGCAGGAATTGCACTTTGTGTGCAAGCGAAAGTTATGAATGAGCACGCGCTCCCAAATGAATTTATGCGCTGTCATCATTGTCCAATTAGTCGTATGGATATTTCCTCTCGTTGCTTCGTCCTGTTTGAGGAAATATTTACGTTTGTCCTTTAGCACTAATAATGTACAGGACAATGCACATCAAGTATTTCATTACATTGAATTACATATTACTCATGTTAGTTTTTTACCATTTCCGGTTTTCCGGTTTTTATGTCAGAGAGGATACAAAAAAATAATTATTTTAAACCACTGTTCCCCCTTCTTTCATTCTCTGATGACGTCAGGGATATTGAACTAAAATTGACCTTATTTGATGATGATTTTTATGTTTTAGATTTTCTTCAATAACTTTTGAACCATCAATCGCACAAAATGCGTTCACCACTTGATGAAATCAGGATAAAGTGGGCCATCACTTGGGCTAAGGACGAATTCGGAAGAAAGGATAGTTTATGAATTTGAGGGAAAAATACTTTAACAAGTTCATAAAAGCAGTGAGAAATAATAAGAAAAGATATCCGCATCTGGCTCGCTCGAGTCCTGCTCCTGCTGCGTGTCTGCACTTTATTGTTCTCCAAAACAACAATAGTCTGGTATTTTGCTTCATATCTTGCGCGCTGCGAGAGGGGAAAAACAACAAAAAAGGAATACACGGTTCAATAAGATGATGACGACTAGAACGCCGTCGACGGCTGGTGTGTAATCTTAGATTACACATCTTTCTCTCTTTTTAATAACAACGCTGCCGCCATTGCAGCCGCCGCCGCCGAAAAAAGAGCAACTCTCGGATGCTGATGCTGAAGGCGTTGCGCAGTAATTAAACTTGTTACTTGATAAATCCACCAGCGAAAATCCTATTCAAAAGAATTCTCCAACTAGAAACTTTGGACCTCGCAGCGACTGCATCAAAGTATTAAACTTTTAATGGATAGTTGCAAATTTTAATAAGTTTAGATTTTAGAAAAAATTAATATTTTAATTATTTTGAACTACTGTTTCAATTTTGTGAGGTGGCAGAAGAATGACCTTCAGTCTCTAGGAGATTTTGCAATTTTAATTAATATTTTGCTACAGCACGAAGGGATATAGAGAAGGTTGGCAAAGGGGGATCGACCGCAGAGGCAGGAAGCTGCATGAGAGGAAAAACAAACCTCCGGAAAAATCCATAAGCACAAATAGTTGTTGTTGTGTGCACGCGCCGTCATGTACGACGGTGGTCGTTCAACTTTGAACGCCACTCTCTATTGGGAATTATGCCAGGATTCATTTCTTCCTCCTGTTTTTCCTTAACAAATTTCAGCCTGAGTAAAAAGCACATTAATATGAACACAGTGATAAAGCTATTATCCTCAAATACAGCTAAAAATCTATAATCCTTTTGATCCTGATGAAATTTTATATCAACACAGAATCGCTCACTTTTTTCGGGAACGTATTTCGAGTATCATTGACTGAGAGAATGGAAATAATTATTAAATAATAATCGGATATGGCAGCACTCGTGAACGGTAATCGCACGGATTGATACGCGAAATGCAATCGAACGCAAATAGTAAATTGGTAAATAATAAATGAACGATGAGCGGTTGGATCGGTGGAGGTGTGATGGAATCGTTTAAAATGCATATTGAATTCCTGCGCGTTTGCGTACACAATGCACATGCGTGGAATGCCAATTCGCTCGCTATCCCGTTATCCTGCGCTATCCTGCCATTGACCAAATAAAAAGCGACGCGAGGAATTTAATCAAGACTAATAGATTGAAATTTGCATTTAATATGTGTAGTTATTTCATCAATATCCACTTTGCACGGTAAACATTCGCCAGGAAAATGATTATTTTCAACCACTGTTCACAACTTGAGCGCAACATGTCCTTATTTGGTGATGAATTCTTTCACTCTGTTTGCTCATGACGTAATACAACAATCACCCACAAAGGGTGTTCACGATGTCCTTATTTGGTCATGAATTCTTTAATTTTGATTGACTGCATAAAACTTAATCTCCCCACAGTACAACAATAGACTTCAATTAACGTTTCTCTCGAAAATTTCTTTGTTGTTTTGAGCAAGTTCTTTCCCCCTTTTTTTGCATGTGACGTTACACAACAATGACCTTTGTTAATTTAGAGCGCAACATATGAATTGTTTAATTTTGATTGGCTGCGAAAAAATCGATATTTTTCCTCTCAGTTGCAAACGACGTGACAGAACAATAGCTATCAATTAGTGTTTAATTTACAACTCTCCCTAAAATGTTTTCAATTTTAATTGGCTCATAAGAAAAAGCAATATTTTATTTTGCATGCACAGTGACCTTTACACATTTATTTCAGGCTTCTCTGTGCAACGAAAGCGTAACGTTGATATTAATTATTTCTTGACAAATCACTTTACACGAAATTCATTATTCATCTGATACGAATTTGATCACATGATTAACGAGATTTGTTTATACAATTTGCAATTCGTGCGACAAACTTTTTCACTTTCCTTCAACTTTTTTTTTGTACGTGCGTGCGAAGATGAATTTGTCAGTTTCGTGTGTGATTAATGTTTGTGCAACTTTTCGAATAAATTTCAAACGCAAAAAATAATTCGCCTAGATAACGAGCGGCTGTGGATGTGCATCCTAGCAAGACGTGGAAATTGAATTCGATTCGATTAAGTTTATCGATGGTGAAAACGCGCTGAAAAGGCTTGGAAAATTCGTTCCGTATTCATATGCTAAAGTTTTAATCATTTGATACGCGTTCCGCATTCATAGGAAACTTTCTCATTCAGCGCTTTGATTGTCGAATTTAATATTTAAGGTCTGTCATACGGCCCTGTATGAAAAACGCTTTTGTGTTTTAATCCGTTATTAGTTCACTACTTACTATCGGATACGAATGAATGTGCGCGCCGAATGAACACGAGTGAAATACGTGGGGGCGGCTGAGGGTGGGGGTGGGTTTGGCGGTTAGTATTTTATATACCGCACGTATCGGCATTGAATGCAGCGCACTTGTAGGTTATCTCCCAATCTCCGGGGTTAATTCCACGACGCGTTCGCCGGGTAAGTAATAAATATACCGAACTCCCACAAGTCTATCTACTACATCTTTTCATCCTCTATTACATTTCCACTTCTTTTGCGCTCATATAAAATGTCATCTTTTATCTCTCGCGTTCGTTGTTTTTCTGCTGATTTTGAGGTTATTTAATTGAAAAACCCGCCATGTTTTAGTTGCGCATGAGTGCTGAAAAACACACATATTGATTTGTCATTTTCCCCTCGTTTATGTTACACATTTTTCACATTTCCCCCCTCCCCCTTCCAGCTCTTTCCAGCTTCCAATCTCCATTTTCTCTCACTCGCTCGCACCATTCGTCATTTTGCGTTGGCCTTTTGCACATTTACACATTTCATTTCGTGTTATTCACATGGAACGCGAGAGAGCATGGGATGATCAAATGTGTAAAACGATTTGGAGATGTTTTTCTTGAGGGAGCGAGAGAAAGCAAACGAGATTGGTTTTACGAGCATAAATCTGTCGCACGTTTTTCGTCGCAATCAAATTTCTAACCCCGCCGAGCGAGCGCAGCTTTTATTATTTTCGTCAAGGCTTTATTCGAATACATAAATCACGTTTAACGCCCTTGTTATTGCTTTATTTCGCGCTTTATTGTATCAACCATACATTTTTTCCCTCCTCTCTCTCTGGCCTTATTTATTTATTTCTATTAAATTAACGTGCGAATTGAAATGAAATTTAATATTTGCAAACGAACAAACGAATCGGTTTACTGAAACGTGAACCACCGTTGAGGTTATGTTTGTTTGTTTCGCTTTGTGCTGAATTTCATCAAGCGAAAACCTGGCGTGTTTGATGAAAATAGTGTTTTTAGGTTAGGGGAGGATTTAATAGAGTAATAAATGTTTGGTGAAAAATTTGTGTGAGAGGGCTTTATTTAGATTTTTGCGCATCTCGGACGTGATTTTAAACGGCGAGATAATTGCATTAGCATAACGCTTGGAGGCGGCGACGAGAAGCGTTATAATCACATAATCCCCATTCTTGCGGAGGCGGCGCGGGCGGATTCACAAAAATATGCATACGCATTACACGCGTCGCTATGGCAACGCGAGTGTCATCTTTGTCTTAAAAATTATTCATTCGACTTAATACCTTCGCTTAAAAATGCAGATGGCGGCGACGGCGGCGACGGCAGGTAAGGAATGCACAAAGGGGCATTAAAGTTGGGAGAGATTAGCATAAGTTGTATATTCAAGAGTTTGAATTAAAATTACAACAAGTTTTAAGTAGAATGCTTGGTGAATTTTGGGAAGGGTTGGTAGGGGGTGGAATGGTGGTGAGAGTGGTTCTTAAATGAGGAAAATCTGATTATTAGTTTGGGAGTTATAGCGATTTGAAAAATAATGATGATTTTTACAGGGATTTTCTGGATCTTTTTGGACGCTCGGTAGGATGCAGCAGGAGTTCTTGAACTAGGATGTAAAGGGGTTGCATTTGTGGGGGTGACAGCTATTGTCTGTCACCCCCTAGAAGCTGGACTATCACCATCCCAAAAATATGTGTAGTATAATGTTCATAATTAGTTGTGTACATTTTCATTAGGTCATATCTCCGGAAGTTTAAGGGGTATTTAAATAATTTTTTCATTTCCGGAAAACTAATTAAATTCTGCATAAGATGTGAAAAAATAATTTAATTTTCTTGGAAGGCTTTTGCGTAATAAGCTATTTTTGGACCGTATCTGCTCCACCAAATATGCCTAAATTGGGGCTGTATAATTTTGTTAATTTCTTGGAATCTATGGAAGATATTAAAATAATTTTTTTATTGCAGGAAAAACAATTAAATTCTCGATAAGCCCTGAGAAAATCTTTGACTTTTCTTTATCGAGTTTTGCCTGATAAGCTCTTTAAATCAAGGCTTTTTCCTGGATTTGCGTAAAGAGGCTGAAATTAGGTGTGCACATTTTTATTAATTTCTAGGAATCTATAGGAAATAATGCAATAATTCCTTCAAAGATCTAAACATGATTAAATTCCTGAGAAGATGCGAAAAAGTTATTAAATTTCCATCAAGGGTTTTCTTGAAATATACTCTCAAAGTCAGAGTACTTTTCAAGAAGTTGTGAATGACTTGCTTGATTCTGAATGAAGGCTTTACATTTTTATGAATTTCATGAAAACTATTACAGATATTAACTTATTTCTTTTACTACTCAACAGGGAATTAAATTCTAAATAGGTTGAATATTTTTTTGATTTTTCGGTTAATGAGATTTTCGTAATTAATATTTAAAATTAATATTGTTTTAACAAGTATTATTTAACAATTGGGGGTGTGCATTTTTATTAATATCTAAAAAACTATAAGAGATATCATCAAAATTCTTTGACTATTTTAAAACCAATAAAATTTTGGTTAAGCCAAATAAAAATAATTAAATTCCCACGAATGAGTTTTACGTAATTGATTAATTAAATTCAGCGTATTTTCTAAATTGGAGAAAATAAGTTGAAATTAGTAGTGCACATTTATATTAATAACGCGAACACTGTGAGAGACATTAATAATGTATTTTTTCTGTCCGAAAATCAATTAAATTCGAAATAATATAAATGACAATAATTAAATTCCTGTGAGAGAGTTCTGCGTAATTAATTTTTAAAATAAACGTTTTTTATAAATTGTCGTAAATTCGTAGAAATTAATGGTACATGTTTTTATTCATCATTCGAAAACTATAATAGATTTTGCCAATATTCTTTCAGTATACGAAAAGGCACTAAATACTACATAAAACGAATATAAAAGATTAAAGCCCATTTTAATGATATCTTCGTAATAAGTTATCAACATTAATGAATTTTCTGTATCGACGTAAATAAGATGAAAATAGTGCATATTTTTATGATTTAATCGAAAACTATAAGAAATAGTAACAAAACTGTTTTATGGTTGCAAACGTAATGAAATTTTACATAACCTGTCTTGAAATAATTAAATTCTTGCTAATGAGTTCAATCATTCCTGCGTAATTAATTATCAAAATCGGATTTTCCAATAAATAGGAATATGGAGAAATTCAGTGCGTACGTTTTTGTTAATTACTCGAAAACTATACGAGATATGAACAAAATTATTTCACCCTCTGAAAACTCATTAGATGGTGTATATTAAAGCTAAGATTCATTAAATTCCCTCTAATCATGTCTCTATAATTAATGATCAAAATCAGCCATTTTTTACAACAAATGAACAAATGGAGAAATTTATGATGTACGTTTTTGTTAAATACTCGAAAACTATAGGTGATATTAACAAAATTCTTTCACCAAATCAAAAGTAATTAAATTGATTACATCACACATGGGAATAATTAAATTTCTTTTATTCATCTCCGCATAATTAATTATCCAAACGAACCTATTTTCAAACAAATGAAAATATTGAAAAATTAGTGCTATACATTTTTATTAATTCCTCCAAAACTATAAAAGATATCAATTAAATTCTTTCATCAACAGATACCTTATTAAATTCCACATATTATATTAAAGAATCATTAAATTACCTTTAATTATCTCAATGTAATTAATTATCAAATTTCACTTTTCTTCCAAAAAACGAAAATATCTTGAAATTCATCGTGCATATTTTTATTAATTCCTTCAACACTATAATAGATATCAATTACGTTCCGCCATCATCCAAAACTTCATTAAATTCCACACTATATATAATAATCATTAAATTCTCTCTAATTATCTCCATGTAATTAATTATCAAAATTCACTCATTTTCCAAAAAACGAAAACATCCAGAAATTCATCATGCATATTTTCATTAATTCCTCGAAAACTATAAAAGATATCAATTAAATTCTTCCACCATCCAAAACCTCATTAAATGCCATACATCACATACAATATTTATTATATTCTCTCTAATTATCTCCATGTAATTAATTATCAAAATTCACTCATTTTCCAAAAAACGAAAATATATAGAAATTCATCATGCATATTTTTATTAATTCCTCCAAAACTATAAAAGATATCAATTAAATTCTTCCACCATCCAATACCTCATTAAATTCCATACATCACATAGAACACTCGTTAATTTCTCTCTAATTATCTCCATGTAATTAATTATCAAAATTCACTCTTTTTCCAAAAAACGAAAACATCCAGAAATTCATCGTGCATATTTTTATTAATTCCTCGAAAACTATAAAATATATCATCAAAATTCTTCCACTATCTAAAACTCCATTAAATTCTACACAACTCATATAAGAATCATTAAATTCTCTCCTATCATCTCCGCGTAATTAATTATCAAAATTCACTCATTTTCCAAATAGCGCAAATCTCCAGAAATTCATCGTGCATATTTTTATTAATTCCTCCTAAACTATAACATATATCATCAAAATTCTTCCACTTTCCCAAACTCCATTAAATTCTACACATCCCATATAAGAATCATTAAATTCTCTCTAATCATCTCCGCGTAATTAATTATCAAAACCATCATTCCTATTTACAAAATCCCATAAACCACCACACTACACTTCACTCTCCCAAGAATCTCATGATTATTTAATAGGAAATGCAGTGATAGTCAAAACTTAAGTAAAATTAAAAATTCACTTTATTACCGCACCGGAAACAAAGCCCTCGCCGGCAAACCTCAAAGAAGTTTTAGCGCAATTTGTGTATTCATTAGCCGCTCCTCGACGAACGAACCAACGAACGAACGAAGAACACGTTAATGAACACGCTTATAAATATATCTTCAACTCACTCTCTTCACTCGCTCTCGTATTCTATGCATTGCAAATCAGATTATGCGATTATACGTGCGTCTCGCTTTAATTTCTGCTAATTGTCAAACGCGCGCGTTCTGCAAGCGGAATTTCGGGGAATTACACAATTACAGAATTACGATAACACACATGTATCTACCATCTTTCATCTTCTGTGCCAAGATAACTTTCACAGGGTGCGAGAGGGTGGTTTAAGCAGTATGTAATTAAGTACGAGAGACGGTGACAAAATGATGTCATGTAGGATGGGGGTGGATTTTAGTTTGGTTTGGATGAGTTTTAATCAAAATTCACCTCTCATAACATCCCTCATCTCACGTCTTACCAACTTTAATTAATCACACAACCCCCATACATGTACACACGCAGAGACGTTGTACTTGCTTAATTTAAGTCACTTCGCTTAACGGAAAGTATTTTTTTTGTGGGGAGGAAAACTCGTATGAAAATTTTATTCATTTTATTCAAGTTGCCGTCGGGGGAAACTTTTCGTGAATGCAAATGCACGTCGAATTTAATTTGCGCCCGAGCGTAAGGGTGGAAAAAGTTATTGCGCGCGCAAAAACTTCAACTTCGCTTATGTGTAATGCGATGGCAAATTTAATATTATTTGCATATATATTTTTATAAAACGGGAAATAACTTTTTTCTTTCCACCTTCTTCGCCCGGAAAATGCGGAGGGGCAAGTGTGATAAAGATTTACGACAATTAAATTCCAAGAGAAAATATTTAAGCAGAGTAACAACTTACAATTTTGTTAATTTTGAGGTTATATTTATAGAAAAAATAGGAATACACAAAAAATACGGTTGCTTGAAATTGAAGGGTGGGGATTTTGATCATTTCGAGGTTATAAAAATCGGGAAATAACCTATTTCTTTCCATCGACTTCTTTAAATTCAAGATTGGGGCAAGAGCGATAAAGATTTATGGTAATATCTAAGAAAATATTGATAATTTTGTGGTTATATTGTAAATTTTGAGGTTATATTTTCAGAAATCGGGGAATTATATATTTCTTTCGACCATCATTCTTACTATACGGTTGCTCGATATTCAAGTCTGGGGCAAGTGTAATAATGATTTATAACAATTAATTTCAAAGGAATTTTCATTGAATAACACAAAATATTTAAGAATAATTCACGATTTCAATAATTTTGAGGTTATATAAATCGGGGAATAACCTATTTCTTTCGATCGATTCCATCCTTAAATATCTGTTGCCTTAAATTCAAGATTGGGGCAAGAGCGATAAAGATTTATGGTAATATCTAAGAAAATATTGATAATTTTGAAATTATATTGTAAATTTTGAGGTCATATTTTCAGGAATCGAGGAATTACATATTTCTTTCGACCGTCTTCATTCTTACTATACGGTTGCTTGATATTCAAGACTGGGGCAAGTATGATCAAGATTTTTGACAATTTCTAACAAAATATTGATAATTTTGTAATTATATTGTAAATTTTGTGGTTATATTTTTAGGAATCGGGAAATTACATATTTCTTTCGACCGCCTCTACTCTAACTATACGGCTGCTTGATTTTCCAGAGTGGGGCAAGTGTAATAATGATTTATATCAATTAATTTCAAAGGAATTTTCTTTGAATAACACAAAATATTTAATATTAATATACGATTTCATTAATTTTGAGGTTATAAAAATCGGGGAATAACCTTCATCTTTAAATTTCTATTACTCTAAATTCAAGATTGGGGCAAGAGTGATAAAGATTTATGACAATTTCTAAGAAAATATTGATAATTTTGAGGTTATATAAAACAGAAAATATCCAATTTTCCTTCCAGGACTCAAAATCTTATTACTTTCTTTTTCTGTCTTGCAGCGAAGAAGAAGAGGAGATCAATTAACTCATTGCAAGATTTATGGATAAAGTTTCTTAATTGATTCTTATACAACGTGAAATTACTTCTCAAGCGGCCCGAAAGAACGCGGAAAAACAATTTCGAGTTGCTGCAATTGCAATTACACCACTCGCACAGCGCATCGCATCGCATCGCACAAAAAGTAAACAATTAATTAATGAGTCAATTAATTAATTAACCAATTAGACTCTCCGCTAATTAAATTCCCAGCCCTTTTGTTTACGCATCCCCATCCCCATCTCCCCAAGCGCAATTAATTAATTAATCATTCGAATGTACGAATGAAAATTCTAACCTCAAAACGCAAAGAAATACCAGAAAAAGCAGAAAAGTCATGAATAATAAGATGAACTTGTTTTGTTTTGTTATCCTTGCTCCACTCCTTCGTCCTTTTTGGCACTCTGTGCACACACAAAGTGATGTATTTATCTCGTATGCCTTTTTGCTACGTGTGTGCGCCGCTCGCAAAGGGGTGGAAAAGCAACTCAAGGGGTGGGGGGTGGGGGTTGTCACGTCTGATAATATTAAATATATCCACCAGGGTGCCCTTCGTACATGAATAACAATGAAAGCGTTTTAATGATAATCATGTCAAATTCGTGCACAAAATAAAAGGTTATTTGAGGTTATGTTACATCGATTTTTTGCACAAGAAGGCACAAGAAGTACTTTACGTAATAAAAATTAATTAGCAAAGCGCGCCCTCTGCGATGATTCATGATTGCGTTTGCCTCCCGGTTTTTCCTTGAATTTCCCGCTTAATTAGCAAAAAAACGTCAAATGCGTTAAATTAAGAGGAAAATGTACTTGAAATTGGATTTGATGCGATTTGAACGCTGAAGTGGAATCGTAAAAAGTTGAATTTTTAGGTTAGACAAGATGGTGGATACATGTGAAGAGGGTGGGGGGTGAGTAACTCGACCGGAAACGCATTCCATGAATACCAACTAAACAGTAACAAAGCACGTACAACGTTATTCTTTATTTCTTCCGTAGCCGCGTTTTTCTCGTGTGCGCACGCGCGAGTTTTCTTGTCCTGAAGGATAGTTAGGACTCCTGACAGGATCGAATTTCCCGGCAGATAAATAAATAAATAACAAGCGCGTGCACGGAGCATGCGCTGACAATATCGCCGCCCGTCTTATTTAAACGCACCCCGATTTATCTTTATCCCTCGTCGAGTCGGAGGCAGACAAACGAACGAAAATAATATTTCAAGCGAGCGCAGTTTGCTATTATTATTTCCAAGCGCGCGTGCGTTATTTACCTTTTGCGTTTGACAAGTGCAAAAATTGTTGTTGTGTTCATGTCAGATTCGCTGATATTTTCCTTGCGCTTTTCCCTATAATGACACTCGAGAATATGAGAAAGCTTTCACAAAGTGTGCGAATATATGTGCGTGTAACTTTTGCATTTTCGCGTTTAGAATATCAGGTTAAGGGTGGGTTTTGTAGGGTGTTTAATTGCTGTTAATTCAAGGTGTGAATGATAGTTTTCTGAGGGGTGGATTGAGAGTAATAGATATATGAAAAATTACTAATTTAAACGAGAGAAATCTTTGAATATCTTGTTATAAAAGCTGTATTTCCGGTTTTAACATTTTTTCAAGTTGATAGATGTAAAGGGCCGTATTTGGCTTTAGTTTAAGGGATAAGTTATATTTTTGTCAATGATAGTTTTCCTGTTTTCCGGGTTTTAAAATAGAGTGACAATTGAGAAAGTAATTACGTAGCATACGAATTTATCTGAATGTTTAGTATTCAGTATTTCCGGGTGTAAAATATTGGATTAAGGGTGGGTTTTGTAGGGTGTTTAATTGTTGTTAATTTAAGGCGTGACTGATAGTTTTCTGAGGGGTGGATTGAGAATAATAGACAAATGAAAAATTGCTAATTTAAACGAGAGAAATCTTTGAATATTTTGTTATAAAAGCTGTATTTCCGGTTTTAACATATTTTCCAGTTGATAGATGTGAAAGTCTGTATTTGACTTTAAGTTAAAGGATATATTATATTTTTGTCATTGATAGTTTTCCTGTTTTCTGGTTTTAAAATGTAATGACAATTAGGAAAGTTTCCACGTAGCATACGAATTATGAGAATGCATCCTTAGTATTTCCGGGTATAGAATATTCGATTATGGGTGGGTTTTGTAGGGTGTTTAATTGTTGTTAAATGAAGGGTTTAATGATAGATGTATGATGGACAGTTTTTAAATTAGGGGTGAATGAAAAATTGTAAATTTTGACGGCAAGAATTAATTTCATGAGAAATGTTTGCTTATAACATCCGCATTTCCGGTTCTAACAATTTCCAGATACGCACATTTTATTGCGTATTTAATAATCTTTAATTTAAGGGATGAACTGAAATTTAGTGACAAATAGTTTTCCTGATTTCCGCATTTAAAAAATTGGCAATTGCTAGGACGAAGTATATGAATATATCTTCTGGTAACTTTTACATTTCCGGGTATAGAATATTCTATTACAGTGTATTTTATAGCGTGATTAATTGTTGTTTATGCAAGGGATGAATTTTAATTTTACGATTAGCGGTTCACAAGATATAAACAAATAATAATTGTTTATTTATACGATAAGAAGTAATGTGATCTTTGCTGATATAACGTGCTTATAACATCCGGATTGACGGGTTTAATTTTCTTATTTATATTTAGGATCTTTTGCCTTTAATTTAGATCATAAATTTTCTTTATTTTTTCGGTTTGGAGTTTTCCCGTTTTCCCTTTTTAAAAATTAATGACAATTCAGAAAGGTATTTCAAAGTATACGAAAATATTTGCATTTCCGGATGTTTGGAATTTCTGATGTTAAATATCCTCTTATAGCTCATTTTATAGCGTGTTTAATGGTTGTTAATTCGAGGAATTAACGATGTTTCTGAGATGGGTAGTTTAAAAGTTATGAGCAAATAAAAATTGACAATTTTGAAACTCCAGAAATAATTTTCTGAGGAATATGATCTTAATAAACGTACGTTTAACATCCCCATTTCCGGTTTAATAATTTTTTTGATTTCTATATATGATAGTACGCTTTTAATTGTTTTTAATTTAAGGGATGAATTTTAGTTTCCTCATATCAATTAAAAATGATCAAATAAATGCACTAAAAACATATATGTTAATATAACTATTTTATTTCCGGGTTTACAATTTCCCGTCATACTCCTTTGAAAAGATCCTTTAATTGTTATTAATTTAAGCCATAAATTATATTTTTCTCATAATTAGTTTAAAAGTTATAAACAATTCAAATTTATCATTTCTCCACTCGAGAAACATCTCATTACATATCATCTCATAACTTCCGCATTTCCGAGTATAAAATTTTTCAATTACACCTCATCAAACCCCATTTAATTACCTTCAATTCAAGGGTTGAATTATCTACATCCAATTACTAATTACCCTCCTATACTCATTTTCAAAAACTTTCAACCCCAATTCACCATTTTCGAATTTCAATTAACTCCACCTAAACCTTCACCCTCACCTCGCCCAATATCCTTAATCCTTAATTAATCAACCCTACTTTCTCAACCCCCAATATCAATTAAAGAATTTACAACTGCACAAAATTTACTGCGTATTAAAAATAATTTTACGACTGCGTAATAATTAAAGAGTAATTGAATTTCTGAAAAATGCATCCCCCGAGAGGTACATTTCAGAATATTTGCAATCATAATCATGATAACACGAACGCGTTTTATGCCCTTCGTGGGGGTTGTAAAATGAGCCAGCTTTGTGGATGCTTTAATAGCCGAAAAACACAACTCCAACTCCGGCCACGTGTCGTATAAATAACCATCCCAAATAGCCTGCGAAGGGATGAAACACTTTTTGTTACAAAATATCTGAATGTCTCGCTTTTCACCCTGGAAAATCTCAAACGCATTTTCCCAAAGAAAAAAGGAAAAGAGAAGAAACGAAGCGAAATGTTCAAGGAAGAATTGCGATTTGTTTAGTTAGCAAATAGCACAAGTAGCATGTCGTCGGCGGCGGCGGCGGAGGCAGAGGCGTCAACGACGGTTGCTTTTCCTGCTGAACCCGCAAGACTTGTCGATGCAATCGGCATCTCTTTCCCTGTTCTCGGTCTTAATCTGTCACTATTTCCTCCGTCACCATCGTTACCACTGCCGCCTCCGACGCTTCCTAATGTTTTACTCTTCCTATTTCTACTCAATGTACAAATGGACCTCATTTTTCCATCGTGCAAATTTCCCGCTTTAAGATACACACCAAACCGCTACCACCACCCCTCTCGCCGCCGTTGCCGCCCCCACGGTGATGTAAAATGCAACAGTGAAAAACGTGCGAGCAAGGATAATGTGATTATTAACCTCGTTTTGCCCCTTTTACTCATGCATAAGACGAAAATATATTCCGAGAAAAAGTTAATCGTCCAGAAAAATCGCTTTTCTTTTTCCGCCTTTCCGGAGGTGGCGCGCAAAAAGCGGAAGAGTCTGTATATATTTCTCGAGACTCGGAGCAAATTCTGATTAAACTGTTTCAACGTAGTTTCTTTCCTTCATCCCCTTTTCTTCCCTGCGTTCTTCGGCTAAGTTGGCTGTTTGCTCGGGAAAACAAATATCTTGTTCAATTTTCCACACGATTGGTTGGTTGCTTCGCTGGTTGCTGGGCTTGTTGTGCGTTGTCCATTAAAAATAATATTTCCAGTCGCCATGGCAACCGAGGGGGGGTGGGTGGTGGTAGATTTTTAGGTTATTATTGGTGATGCGCATGTCACCCGCTTTATGCGTTTGCGCAGTCCATTTCCGGTTTTTACGCGGCGAACGCTTTAAATAAAATCGCATTTATTGTACTAACCAACGGTGGCGGTGGCTGCGGCGGCGGCGGCAAAAATTGATCGTGCTCATAAACGTAGTAATACAAAGTCCTGCAGGACTCGCAGGGTTTTTGCAGTGACGCAGTCCTGAAGCGAAGATGTCCTACTGCAGCAAACCGGAAATTGCATCTATTTTCCTATGCAATTTGTCCATATTTTGCAAGATTGAATATTTCAGTTTGGTTTTTACATTTTCCGGATTTTCCGACGGAGTTTTCAATGTAATAGAATTTTCTAAAAAGTATTTGAAAATTGATTAAATTGTTTATAAAGTGGTGTTAGAATTAGATATTTAACATTAATAGTTTTTCTGAATTAATTATTGAAAATTGATGTTTATGGCAGATGATAATAGATAATTTCATTTAACCAATTTTCTAGGTTGTTTAGGGTTGGATTCAAATTGGAGAAAAAGCTAAATAAAGCTAATAAAATTATCTAAATGATTGTGTAAGGATTATGTTTGTGTTGTTAACAGTTTTTCCGGAATTTAGCTCTAAAGCTTAAAAAAAGAAAAACGCATTCGTTTGTTTCAATCGGTTCTTTTTAATCCAATAACGTTTAAACAATTTATCGCACATTTATGTTTCATGCCTCAAATTAAAGCCAATGAAGCAGTTTATGGAACCGGAAGAGGAAGAAATATAATTTATATTGCTACAACCCGGAAATCATATCAATTTTACTATACAATTTGTCAATATTACTTTTTCAATATACAACTTTTTACATTTTCTGTATTTTCCATCGTAATTTTCAATATAGCAAAATTTTCTAAAAAGATCCTGAAAGCTAGTTAAATTCCCCAGGAAATGGTGAAGAAATCATATTTTAATCCCCGATATTTTTTCTGTTATTAATTATCAAACTTGACGTTTATTAAGGAAGAAGAAAATGCAATATGTAGAATATTCTACTGCTTACATTTTCCCAATTTCCCACCTTATCCTTAAAGATAACAAAATTTTAAAAAATTACACATAAATCTAATTAAATTACCTAAAAAATGCCGTAAAAATTATATTTCTATATTCAATAGTTTTCCCGGAAATAATTCCTAAAATTCAACATCAAAACCCCAGAGAAATGTTGTTTCTCCCAATTTCTTTAACCCCCAATAACTTTCAAACTACTTACATTAGAATAATTTAGGGGATTCATCCCCTAAATTAAACCCAATAAAACAACCTATCAAACCGGAAAAGAAATAACTTATAAAACCCGGAAGTTGATTAGTAATAATTAATTTCCTCTGGTTTTACCCCTCCAAGGAAGTGCACGAACTTCCAAGGAATTGACAATCCACAAAAACGTGAGCAGGACAATACGGCGGTGCGGGTCGATGAAGTCAAGTGGTGGGGGTGGCTAGGAGGGCAAAAAGTCAGGAGGATTTTAAGCCGGGCGGTCATTAAGTTAATGAATTAAAAAACTTGACGACACGCAGCAGCGGGTCTTGAAGATAATTATTTTCCGTGCGGCGGCGGCAGCGAGCAGCCAGCAGCAGCAGCAATTTCTTTTCTTTCCCATCCTGTTGTTCCATGCACCCTCCATCCCCCTGACCGCCTCCGTCGAAGGCCAATGTTGCATGAAGCCAGCGCGTTTTTCACACTTTTCTCGCGCATTTTCTCTCCAGTCCGCCTTCATTATTAAAAGTTACAATAAAATGAAAATGGCAGCGTTGCTCTCAAAATGTCAACAGCACTTTAATTTCAACCCCGGATTCTCGCTGAAAAACAACAATAATCCAACCACCCTGAAAAAATCCACCACCACCACCCAATAAACAAAGAACGCATAGTAAACTTTAATTAACCCAACATCTAAAACGCGCATGCGTGCAGGAAAATGAAAATCCGGTGCGAAATTTCATCAATAAATTGGTTCCGTTGCTTCTTTTGTTTTGCGCCCTTTTGTCGCTAGCGATTGCATTCTTTTCACAGCGCGCGTGCAGCGCAAGGGGGCGGCTGCTAATGAGCGTCGTGTACTTGTTGTAAAATTTTTAATCAAGTCATTTTGCATGCGCATGCTAAAAACTGCACAAGGGGTGGAAAATGCTTTGATATTCATATCATAGTTGCTTGGCAACAGCGCACAGCTTCTTTTTCTCTTGCAGGTTATGTGATATTAACTTTTCCAGCTGGAAAATTGAATTTTAAATTGAAACTCCAAATCATAAATCGTGTAATTTAAGCAATACGAGATGGGGTAGTGAATTGAATTAATTATTGATTAAAAATGTACGACATTAAATGCACATTATCGACGATGGGAATGGAGTGGAATTGAAATAAAATAAAGCAAGCTACGCCATTCGCCAGTTGCGCTCACAAAGTGGTATCATCTCGTGGGATCGATGCGTCGTTTCAGCGCATCCCCCGCAACCCTTGGATGCTTTTGCTTGTTACACTACGTGTCCGCAATGCACAATTCACCGCCTCACGGAGAAGAAGCACGAACTCAAGGTGTATTGTCAATGGAATTGAATTGATTCCTCGTCTTAGTCTTCCTCCACTTCGGTGTGTCATTATTGCCAATGGCTTGTCACTTATTCCGGGGGATGTTTTCCACATTTGCACGTACTACAACTTGTTTCTCACCCTTATTTTATTCTATCGCTGCTACAAGTGCTAAAATACTAAAAACGCATGACTTAATTGAAACACTTGGTATAAATGCATATTGTTTACTGAATCCACCCCTTTCGTTCAACTGGCGTGCTCGTTTAAGCTAATTGCGCATGTTGTGCCCTCTCACGGAATTGCCTTTAATTATTTTTTTGTCGTGCGACTTCGTGTTTTTTCGGTATTTATCGGCTTTTTTTGGCGGAATGTGAATTGATTAAGTGGTGAATATAAAATTAGAGTTTTAATTTAATCGTAATTAAATTGCATAATTAATTGCGAATAATATTTGAACGCGGCGGAATTTAATTCAAGCGATTCAGCGATGCATTATATGAAAATATTATTCGCTGCAGTGATTTTCATTGAGCGCGCGCGCGTGCATTCGTGATTGCGATTTTTGCGAGCGCACAGCGCGAATAGCACAAACACATGCGGGGGTTGATGTCGTAGATGACACGCGCTTGCTTGGGAAATTTCAGGCGCAGGATGTAAAAATACAACGCACACGCTGAAATGCGTTTAAAGTTTATACCGGTCGTAAAAATTCATGCATCAGCAAGCTGACGACTTTCCGACGAGTCGTACGGTAACTTTAGCTCGAACAGCGAATAATATGAAATGAAACGAGTTCGGTGCTGGTTTTGTCGAATTATTTATTCAAAAAATTTTGGAATTACCAAAAACCCCGAAAAGCTTATGACAAAATAGAAGTAGTTTTACTGGATGATGGTTAAATATTAATAACTGGATGTGTAATAAAGTTGGAGTAATTGGCATTGTTGTAAAAAGAGTTTAATGATGTAAATTTGTCATTGGATATATGTTGTTTAAATAAGGATTTTTGTGAGTTTCTTAGTAACTAACAAAATTGTTCTTGGATAATTTAATAGAGAGATAAATTCTTAATGAGTGGTAGTTTAAATGAGAATTTTATCTTTATTAGTTTTTTAGTTATTAACGTTTGAAATTACTACATTTTTTGATGAAGTGCTTTGTTGCTTTGATGAATCTGAAGGGAAATTTGCAATTACGTAAGTAGGGATATCTTAGGAAGTAATTGTTCAATCTTAATTGTTTATACATCATTAAAAAGATAATTCATTTATCTAAATTTTGATATAATTCTAATTTTTTATTAAATTTTTTTAATATCTAAAAATCCAAATTTTCAAAAATTGAATTTTGGATTTATTTTTATGAGACATCTTTTACTTATTTATCAATTTTTGTCGGTTTCTTACTAATTTACGTTATTTTTCTTAATGAATCTTATAAAGAGTATAATTCTTCATCATTATCAGTTTAAATTAAAATTTTATCTTAATGACTTTAAGAGTTATCAAGATTTGAACCGACCACTTATTTTTTCACTTGATTTTGTACATTTTCTTAATTTTCATTTATTTAAACCTGGATATCTTTCAAAGTAATTATTCTATCTTAATGATTTATACATCTATAGCAAGATAATTAATCGATTTAAATTTTGATATAATCCTTAATTTATTAGAAATTTTCCTTAAGAAAGAAAATCACTTATTTGACAAATTGAATTTCTTGTTACTACCATCCGACATCTTCTACTTAATTAATAATTTACATCAGATTCTTCCTAATTAACAAAATTCTTTTTAATCATTTCTACAGAGAGATAAATTCTTAATGAGCGGTACTTTCAACTAAAATTTTTTCTTAATTAGTTTCGGACTTATCAAGATTTGAACTTTTACTTATTTTTCACACAATTTGAGCAATTTGCATTTACATAAATGCGGATATCTCTGAAAGTAATCACTCCATCTTAAAGATTTATACATCCCTGTCAAGATTATTGCATTACCTAAATTTTGATCCTACTGTCAATTTTCTATCCTTCCTATAACTCCTTCAAATCTCAATTTTAAAATTTTATCCTTAAAAACCTCATTTTCCAGAAAACTCAAAATTTCCTAACTTTCCCTACTAAATTTTAAATATTCTTCAACATATTCAAAAAATAAATTAAATTTCCTATCAACTAAATTTTAAACCAACAACTTATCTCAAATAGTTCTCTTGTTATTCACCCTCAAACTTCGTTATCCTTGCGAGAAAAATGTGAGCATTTCTCTACATGTAAATATCTCGAAAAGTCCTCGTCGCACATGCCTCATTCATCCGTCATTCGAAAGCCGAATTGTCCTGGCAACCAAACCACTCACCTGCATGCTGTTGAAGAAGGAAGACGGCGATGAAGACAGCCCAGTCATACGTAGACATCGCTCGCGTGCAAAACACTCCGCGCACTCACAGGAAACGTGTAAACTACCCCATTATACTATCATTAATATTCCCTTTTTCCCCGAGATGCGCCGAATTTTCGCCGAGCCGCGAAGGTGTGCGCCGCACGAGTACGTTGCCGCTACGACGGCTACGCACCGACTGCCGCCCCCGCTGCGATCTTCCACCGTTGGGGTGATTACACCCGCATCCCTTCCACTCGTACACACAACGTACACATCATCATCAGCACGCACACATATGCTCCATTGTTGTAGTTGGCAGCAGAGGATGCGCACCGCCGCCCGAAGCGGAAATGCATTCATCGCTTTGGCATGACACTTGCAGCTTGAGGCAATAATAACGCGCACGCGCACTGCCCGCACACACAAGGCCAAAGACATTCATGCATAATAACACTAATAAATAATTATCGTACTCAATCAATCAACGCGAGACTGATATTGCTCATTACTTAATTATATTTCATTTCATTCACATCACCCCGTCAACCCTTAAATGTATCCATCAATTTATTATCTCACTTAAGTACTTTATACTATTCCACATTCAATACTTAACTCAAAAGTCAAATAATTATTTAATGGTTATAATGACCAAACCCTTTGGGTTGTTTGGTCACTATAACCATTAAATTCAAAATAGTAACCTTACTTAAGTCATATAATAATCAAATCCATTCAACAATACTTAAGTCACAAGTTAAAAAATAATTTAATGGTTATAGTGACCAAACAACCCAAAGGGTTTGGTCATTATAACCATTAAATTGAAAATAGTAACCTGACTTAAGTTATGTAATAATTAAATCCATCCACCAATACTTAAGTCACAAGTTAAAATATAATGACCAAACCCTTTGGGTTGAAAATAGTAATCTTACTTAAGTCATACTCAAATAATAATTTATTGTTTATAATAATCAAACCACCCTCTGGTTAGGGTGGATTTGATCATTATAACCAATAAATACCCATTATAATTGTTACTCACACTTTCTTCCTTTACACAATTAATACTTAATGCCCTTAAGGCTATTTATTATTTAAACGACTTAAGTCTAAATTAAATAGTAAAAAGAACTTGCAAGTTACTTAAGTATGAACGTGAGTTTAAAGAGGATGGAAACGATCGCTAATTAATTTATAGCAACGGCGCATCGGCGGTCGTTGGCGGCGGCCGAAGCCAAGCGTAATGCAACTTCACATTCTACTAACAAGAGAGTTGCACTATGAGCGCGCGCCGGATCGTTAGATTAAATTTTAATAACCTGAAATAAATTTCATGTAAACAATACCGAGTGATGCCACAACATTTCGCACATTTCATGCAATTTCGTGTTGGGCAAGGTTAGCGACTGCCAAGCGAAGTGGAAATTCACTGGTGGGGGCGGCTGTGAAAGCCACTCTACCGCCTCCACTGCTGCCTCCGTTATTCTCATCGTCGTCGTTGTTGCTGATAGCAACCAGTTGTATCTAATATTCGATTCTACTTTTTACGAAACGGCTTAAGTAATATGACTTAAATTGTATATTTCGGTAATTTAAATTGAAAATTTTCTGGATCATGTACCACTTCACGTGGTTTATCCTACAGGATAATAATGCTATCGAGGCGTTGTGATCCTTTGACCAAGGAACAAAGGACAATGAAGGACAACGTAATCATGTGTATGGAGTACATTGCATCCCTCGGGAACATGCTTATCTGCACCTCCATACAGACCGGGGGTGGGGATGTGAAAGGTGAAAAATTAGGAATTGGAACACTTTGTATGGATACTACAAATAGCAATAGGGGCTGAAGTCGGCGGCGGCGGCGGCAGTTGGGGGTTGTGGCTGATTGACGGGATAATTCGATCGCTTTATCCCATCGGCGGCGGAATGGCAATTCGTATGTCGTTTCTCCGTCTTGCGCCTGGCGGCGGCGGACGTGTCCTCTTTGGTGCACTCGTGAGTGTATTAATATTTTGACACAGTTACACTTTACATCTGCGGGGGCGGCAGAGCGCAAATTGCGCGAAACGATTCGCGAACTGAATATTTCATGAGCGCCACTCGCTGAATATGCGCGCAGGCCCTCTTCGCGTCAATTACGGCCATTGTGAGAATTAATTTAAAGGACGCGTGTGTTTACTCAAGCAACCCTTAAAAACCTAAGGGGGCTAGTATGGTAGTGTGTGCAGCCTGCATCCCCTTGTTTGATAATTAAACCACCAACTTTTGTGCCAATATTATTTCGAACGAACGGCGAAGTGGAAAAAGTTTTTCGCAGCAGATAAAGAGCGATGAATACGAAATGCGTACGTGGAAAAAAAGCGGGATGAAGTGGGTGGGAGAGAGGGGAAGAACTGGGTCAGGTACATTAACACCGAATTGATTTTCGTTTCACTTGCGCGCCCGCGCCCTCGCTCATGATGACGCTTATTCCCTCGTTTGTCTCACTCTGGCAGCGCGAACGACAAGGATGAGCGCTGGTGGAAAACGGGAAAATGGGGTTGAACGTTAATAATTTCAGACGCTTTTCCTGCACTCTCCCATCAAATGTCAATTAAATATTTACTTGTCGTGCTTGAATTATTCATCTCACAGGATAAAAATCCAAAAATCATTTTTTTCCATTCTTAATCAAAATGCTTTACAATATTTAGGAATTAATATCTTGGGATTTACTTAAGTAACTATTCTGAAACTTTCAGGATGTGGAGATCGTTTAATTGGAAATGTAATGGTGAAGGAATTAGGTTGATATCTTTAATTGTTTATGAGATATTTATAAATATATAGAATGGTGTATTTCTGGATAGTGAGCACTAAACTAAATGATTTCTAAAGTTTAGGAATTAATATCTTGGGATCTAGAAAAGTAAAAGTTATGAAATTTTTAGGTTATGGAGATGGTTTAATTTTTTATATAACTGTGAAAGAATTAGGTAGATATCTTTAATTGTTTATGAGATATTTACAAAAATATATAATAATGCATTTCTGAATAGTGAACACTAAATGAACACTAAACTAAATGGTTTTTAAAGTTTAGGAATTAATATCCTGGGATCTACTTAAGTAAATATACTGAAACTTTCAGGATATGGAAATAGTTTAATTGGTTATGTAACACTGAAGGAATTAGATTAATACCCTTAATTGTTTATGAGATATTTATAAAAATATAAAATGATACATTTGTGGATACTGAACACATTAAACTAAATGGTTCCTAAAGTTTAGGAATTAATATCCTGAGATATACTGAAGTAAAAATGGTTAAAATTCTGAAATTGGTAAATAAATTAATTTTTTATATAATAGTGAAAGAATTATATTGATATCTTTAATTGTTTATGAGATATTTATAAAAAAATTAAATGTTGCATTTCTGGATAGTGTACACATTAAACTAAATGTTTCCTAAAGTTTACAAATTAATATCTTAGGATATACTTAAGTCAAATTTGTGAAATTTCGGATATATGTAAATAATTTAATTGTTTATACAATAGTAAAAGAATTATGTTGCTATGTTAAACAGTTTATGAGATATCTATAAAAATATACAATAATACATTTCTGCATAGTAAAAATTAATTTAAATGTTTTAGGAAGTTGGGAATAAATATCCTGGGATTTACTTAAGCCAACATTATAAAACTTTCAAAATATGTAAATAGTTTAATTGTTTATATAATGGTAAAAGAATTATGCCAATATTCTTTATAAGATATTAGTAAATATACAAAATGTTACATTTTTTGACGGATGTGTATGACTTAAGTAGTATGACTGTCTTAATTACTCTTAAATTGTTACTTAACTAAACCCACCCCTTAAAATAATTACTTCTGCATTTATCTAGCCAGAAAGTCGAGTCTTATCGTGCGTGAAATGCGATAACTCTTGGTAAAAATGTTTATTTAGGCTAAGAAATAATTAAGTAAGATAATGTTCTAGTGTACTTTAGTTTATTTTAGGAAAGCACTCTGGACGTAAGAAGAAACAGCAGGTACTTGACGACGAACGCTAAACGCTAAACGACAAGACATTCTGCCTCCGCTAAAATACTCGCTCGGCGAGGAGGAGCAGATGCGCTGGAAATAAAAACAAGACGTATAAAAAGTGCGTGTTCAAAGGCAGGCGAAGGCAGAGAGTGCAAAATAAACTACGCTATGATTAAAAATTTCACAAAGCGTTTCGTGCAAATAATAAAACAAGAAGAACAAGAAGATGAAGAAAAGCTTTCGTCTGTTCGCCATCGGCAAAGAACAAGACGAAGACGAAGAAGAAGCAGAAGAGACAAAGAACTAATCGTAGAGCTTTGTTTATTCTTCTTTTCAGTGCTTCTGCTGCACGCTGAATGCTTAAGAGACTCCCGAGTCACTCTGTTAAGTAGTTAGTTAGTTGGAAGAAATGAAATGAAATAAACTTGAAAATGCTAAACAAAATTACACAGGTGAGCTGTGTGCATGCTGCTGATATTATAAAGTTGTACGGAGATAGAGTAATAATTCTTGATAAAGTCGAGCAATTTTTCTTCATTTTTTTCCAACCCCCACTGCACCACCCTCCACTTCTCTCTCCACGCTTGCATATTTTATTATTTCGTGCTACAAAGTCTGCAGAATGTTATAATATTATCAAGAAACGAAAAGGAAACGAATTTTATTACTTTCAGTCAGTTTTCAATTAATTAATCAACTTTTTTACCAGTTTTCTCTAATGTTATCACAGAATTAATTGTAAATATTACTTAACTAACAGTGCTGGTTATTTAATGATTATAATAACCAAACCCCACCCTCCATAGGGTGGTTTGGTTATTATAAACATTAAATTTTCATTTTAATATAACTTAAGTAAGTCGACTGCTTTAAATTTAATGATTATAATAACCAAACCACCCTTTGGGGGTGGGGTTTGGTCATTATAATCATTAAATTATTTCTAAATTGTCACTTAAGTAATATTTAATCTATGACTTTTTAGCATCACTCTGTATAAATTCAGATATCAATAGAACATTATTAAGGGTGTGGTGTATGCATGTTGTCGATTGTGCATAGTTGCATGTCCTCTTGGAAGGTATTAAGGTGCAAGCATAAACAGCAAACTGGCGGTTGGAGGGCTGAAGGATTGCAGGGTGGGAATTCAATTTGAAGATAATGCATAAATCAATACGTTAGTTAGCATTGCAATAATTTCAACAAAAGTTGTCATGTCTTGTTCGCGTCGCAACCCTTTTCTTGAGGCGGACGTGCGCAGTAGCGCAATTTGCAAATATTTGCAGTTAATTATTGCGCGAGCACGTTCGAGCGCGTGACGGGGACGCGAAAAACTTTTAAGTATTTTGTGCTCGCTCAAAACGTGCCGTCGCAGCGGCAAAAACTTGTTCGTCAACATGCCACTTAACATCCGAATAGTTCTTGACTTTTCAGCCACCCTCGCGTCGAAGCGAAAGCCGCCACCCTTTGGGGCTAAAAATAATTATTTATGAATCAAGTGCGCACTGAAATATCTACTCATTCATTTACATTGTGATGCGATGAGACACATTTCATCAGTTGAATAATGATACTACGCAATAAATATGTATACAGAACAACCCCTAAATCAATATTTTTAATTTGTTACTTAAGTAACAGTGCTAGTTTATTTAATGGTTATAATAACCAAACCCCACCCCCAAAGGGTGGTTTGGTTATTATAAACATTAAATTATCAGTTGTATATGACTTAAGTAAGAATACTAATTACTTAAGCCATGACCAAACTCATCTATCACTGGTTATTATAAACATTAAGTTACTATTTATGTATTACTTAAGTTAGATAGACTACTGCCTTAATTAAATTATAATCTGTAGTAAAACCACCCCTAATAATAAATTATTATTTATGTATCAAATATACTAAAATATGTACTCATTCATTCACATTGTCTGAGATGAGCAACATTTCATCAGTTGAATAATGATACTAAGGAATAAATATGCATACGACTCTAGTGCACATAAACAACCCTTCCTTATGATGAAACAACCCACTAAGTCCTACATCAATTTAATGATTATTACAACCAAACCACCCCTTGCTGTATGGGTTTGTTTATTATAAGCATTAAATTATTTTTAACTTGTGATTTAAGTATAAGCAGTTTTTAAAATAATGATTTTAAATTCAGGAAGAATTTAATACACCCTATAGATTAATGTCACGTATTATTCGTGTAGAATTGTGCAACGTAATGCACTAATCTTGGGGGTTGTTGTCATGATAAGTAAACCCTTTCACGATATTCCCTTTGAAATCGTGTGATTTCCCGACGTTTTCTTGGTTAATTTGGCCAATAAAGATGTAGAATAACTTCTGGGATTTTTATATCACAAACAAGGAGGGTGTAAATTATGATGAGGGATGTTTAGGGGTGTTATTTTTATGATTATGGGGGTGGTGGAATTGTGTATACGTGAAGAGAAGTAGCAATGCATGGGAAATGCGCCAAGCTTAATACCCAAATTACTCACAGACATATACAACCACCAAATCACCGCCGCCACTGCCGCCACCGACGATGCCGATGCTGATGCTGCTGCTGCCGCTTCACGTGTAAAGGATGCGAAATCGGCGGCACGTGCAACAAGCTCGGCAGTGTATCCTGATGTATTAAATATTATTAATTGGAGTTCTCCTTCATCATCAACGCGCGATGGTGGTGTATTTGCGGGATCAACCACGTTGCACTGCCACCCCCAGAATGCGTATGGGGTGCTTGGAATACGGGATGGGGCGACGATAATTTATAAGCAAGTACATAAGACTCTCGCTTGATTTGTTTCATGATTAGCTGCTAGCAATTTTAATAATAATTTAAGACTTGAGTTTGAGACTTCAAATTTTACTCAAATTAAATAAGAATGAAATTGAACTTGTTATTATATATAACTTCTTCCCAGGTTGGTTGTTTTAATGGTTATAATGACCAAGCAAACTCAAAGGGTTTGGTCATTATAACCATTAAATTTAGACGAGATTTGTTACTTAAGTTAAGTAGCTTTAAGGACTAGCATTGATCCTGCGTTTACAACTATAACGAAGGAAGGCTTGAGTTTAATTTGTTAATTATAAATGCTATCCACTAATTGAAATTCTCGATTATCAATAACGAGAAATGGTGATATGTTGGCAGGATTAACCACATTGCACTTCCACCCCCAGGATGCCTACGGGGTGGTTGCAATATGAGTTGAATTGATGATAATTTATAAGCAAGTACATAAGATTTTCCCTTGATTTGTTTCGTGATTAACTTCAGGCTATTACAATAATAATTTAACGATTATAACAAGCACACCACCCCTTAAATTTGAGATATAAATTCAAATTTAAGTTAAGTAAGTATGAAATAGAAATTGTTATTAAATACACCTGATTCCCAAGTTGCCAATTTTAATAGTTATAATAACTAAAGCTAATAGGTTTCAAACTCTTAAATTGATACTAATAATGTTACTTAAGCAAGGGACAATATAACTTAAGTCAAACTCAAATAATAATTTATTGATTATAATAATCAAACCACCTTTTGGGGGGTGGATTTGATCATTATAACCAATAAATAACAACGAAAACTTTACTTAAGTGTCTATCAAAAAGTAGTTATTATAATAGTTGGTTTACTTAAGTCTTATTCAAATAATAAATTATTTAACCCAAATGATTTGGTCATTATAACTATAATCTAACAGCCTTATTTAAGTAAAAATCTAATAATCATTAAATTTGAATAAATACCTGACTTAAGTAACAAGAATTAAATATAATCTCAAATACATTACTTATATTAAGTAATAATTATTTCAAAATTATATACTAAATCTTACTCCTTCCGCTATACTATAACGAATAGCCAAACCTTTCGAGCTTCTGCTAGTAAGCGGTAGATGTCATGGAAGGATGAAGGATAATAGAAAACTGAATCGACTCCTTGTGCATCGAGATATTCGCGCGCTTCTCGACAGTCTCAAACTTTTCATTGCGTGCGCGTCAAGCAATTTGCTGCGTGCATTTCCTAATAATCCATGGCTATCTTATCGCACATCTTGAACGCGTACTGTCTATTAGTCACCGCGTTATCAATCGCCTTATCACACAGCGCAATAAGTGATCAATTCCGCGATGCGCGATTGTTTAATCGCAGCAAGTGCTGTCCGATTGGCAGTGTTCTAATCGCCGGCTCCGGCAATGTTACCTACGCGTGTTCAACAAAGTTGGAATACCATCAACTTAAACTGCCTCACGAAATCATCGTCCCGACGCAGAAGATTTCAAATTTCTCCAAAGATTCCCGGTGTTATCCCGACTTAAAGTGCATCGAGTTCCTGAGGGAGAAAGAGGATAATTATCAACTAGTTCAGCTTACAGGAAATCCTAGCAATAAGTGTGTAATTGATTTCGTTCAGGATTACAAGTATTTTCCGAAATGTTGTCCTGTGGGATACAGCTACAGGAAGACAAGCAGGAAATGCGAAGAAAGCGAAAAAATTCAGGAAATTTCACGTAGTGAATTGTTGATAGTTCATACAGGATTATCACATTGTAAACCCTCAATTGAAGCAATTGTGGATCATCCTGAAAAATCCAGGTTTTTGATTAGATCCCAGGATGGAAGTCTTGAAATTCCGGGAAGATCGGATCGGATCTTGTTTGGTAAATACTGCATTGATGATGTTGAAAATCTCAGATTTTGCGCGCCGAAAACGGAGATTTGCAGAAAGGATAATGCATATTCGAAGGAGTATCAGTGCTTGTGGAAATGTTGTCCTGATGGTCAAGTATTCTTTAAAAATCTAACCACAAATATTGCCTCTTGTAAGGGTGGATTTCATTATGGGATAAATGCTTCTCTGATTGGAATTCAGAATAAGGGTGAGTCGAGGATCAAGTTCAATAATAATTTAATGGTTATAGTAACCAAACAACCCAAAGGGTTTGGTCATTATAACTATTAAATTGACACTTATAATCTGAGTGACGATGAGACTTAAGTCATATTCAATTAACAATTTATTGATTATAATAATCAAACCACCCTTTAGGGGGGTGGATTTGATCATTATAACCAATAAATAACAATGAGAAACGTTACTTTAGTCACTATCTATTCATCAAAGTTGACTTAAGTCTTATTCATAGGTGGATTGAATGATTAAATACAATGAATACTCTCTGGCAATGTGACTTAAGTCAATTCCGAATTGCAGTTGATACACTCTTTGCAATAATAACGAAGAACCTGAACGACACGCGCGTTTCAACACATTCGGAAACGATAGCTGGTTTTCGTATACATCCAACCGGAAATTCCGAGCTGGATCTGGGCAGTGAGATTCGCACCTACGACAGCCAAACGGAAACATATTGCATCGAAACGGAAGTGCGTGAAACGCCCGACCAAGGTGCATACGAAATTAAACAGCTGATTTACCTCTATTTCGATGCCGAATCGACCGGAAGTTTCATCAACATCTACGAAGGAGTAATCCTAATGATTTCCTCCTTTTTCCTGGTGATCACTATCGCCTGCTATTTACTACTTCCGGATTTGCAAAACCTGCACGGAAAATGCATCGTCTTCGAGTGCGTTTTCCTACTTTCCGGCTCGATTCTCCTATGCTATACGAAAATGCATCAACCGGAAGCTGGACACTTCTGCAAATTTGTTGGTGAGGCAAAAACCAAAAAAAAAACGGAAAACCGGAAATGAGGATTGTTAATATTCTTGATGTTGTAGGTTATGCAACAATTTTTGCATTTCTTGGTGTTTTCGCTTGGCTTAACGTGATCTGTATCGATATGTGGATGACGTTTGGGTAAGTAATTACTTAAGTAACGAATTAATTACTTAAGTGCTCGTACGATCGAATCGCATGTGATGCGGAAATAAAAAAAACGGGAAAAAACGGGCAAGTGTGTGTTCTTTGGTCGTGATGAAAATGAGAACATTGTGTGAACAAATGGAACGCATAGTCTAAATATAGTCGAAACGCATTTGCAATTGACAGGAAATTTATACATTATTCACATCACAGTCATAAATATTTATTAATTAAACATCGAAATTCATCGCTTAGAAATGAGTCGATTTGAATTAATCTTGATGTGAAGGAGAAGTACTTCACTCAATTAGTACACGATGATGATGATGGTCATTAGTTTTATGTTTCACAAATTGCAATTACTTGACGAGCTATTAACAACGATGTTTGTACACTATGCTCACGTTTTTTATACGTTTCTCGTCTAAAAATAGCATTTATTTGGTCCCGGATGAAATTAAACAAGATGCATGGTAATTAATGTGTATAGTGACCAAACACACTCGAAGGGTTTGGTCACTATAATCATTAAATTCAAATGTGAATTCGTACTTAAGTTAAGTAAGTTTGAAGTGATGTACAAAGTGCAAAATTTAATTTAATGGATATAATGACCAAACCCTTTGGGTTTGTTTGGTCATTATAACCATTAAATTTATGGTTGAATTGTTACTTGACTTAAGTCAATAAGAAATGTCAAAATATTATTAGATTTAACTGGTTTATAAATTGCAAAATTTAACGGTTATAATGACCAAGTACCTTAAGTACCTTCAATAATAACTGTTAAAAATAATCGTAAAGTGATACTTAAATGATGTAACAACAAAATTTGCAATTAATAAGTCATAAACGTTCAAACACGAAACGCTACTTAAATTAAGTCATAATATCGCACAAAACCTCAACGCATACTCAAGCAATGCGTAACATACGTGTACACTCAACGTGCCGGATGAAATGACGTTCAATAGTTCGATTATGTAAACAATCGTGTGGCTTTTTCACTTGGTTTACTCAGCGAGCAAAGTGTTTGATAAATGTTTACACTATTTTTGTGTGAGAACATTTCACATTACACACATGATATTCATCATTATCGTCATGAGTCAAACATGCACAACTAATTCATGTTTTTCAGCGTAATTCGCATTAAAGTCAATCAGAAGAAAGAAGAAATTAAAAAATTCATGACTTACATCGCTTACGGATTTTGTATACCGAGTGTTATCACAAGCATCATGCTGATTATGGAGAAATTGCTCGATGATTCCACGTTTCTCGTGCCGCATATCGGAACGACAAATTGCTACTTTGATAACTGTAAGTTCTAGACATTTAGCAATTGACTTAAGTCAACTGGATTCGTTTAAAGCTCAGGATAAATATGCACATCTCATCTACTTTGTTGCACCGATGACGTTGATGATCATCGTTAATGTGATATTGTTTGTAAAGACTGCATTCTACTGCATCAAAGTGCGAAATGAAATTCGACGAATGCAGCAGGATGGGGCGAATTCCAAGGAGAGAAAACAGAAGGCTAAACGGATTCAAACTGATAAAGATAAGTAAGCATTAAATTTTTATGACTTAAGTAGCACTAGTGCCTTAAATTGTTACTTAAGTAACAGTTCTAGTTGATTTAATGGTTATAATAACCAAACCCCACCCCCAAAGGGTGGTTTGGTTATTATAATCATTAAATTATTTTTAAATTGTTACTTAAGTGACAATGCTACTTGTATATGACTTAAGTAACATTCCTACGTTCAATTTAATGGATATTATGACCAAACCCTTTGGGTTGTTTGGTCATAATAACCATTAAATTATAATTAAATCCTTATGTAA
>JARJDV010004061.1:0-47889 GCA_030264675.1 Anaulacaspis nigra
AACAAATTTGAATTTTGAAAATTGGTGCGCTAGTTATTGAGATGAAGCGATTTGAAAAACAAAATAGGCGTTTTGGACTACTGTGCGATTCCTCGTATCTCAAATTTTGCTCGGATCTCAAACAAAAATATCGCCCGCTCAAGAGCTCGTATCTCGAAAAACTCGGAAGTTGGGTCACTCGTATGTTGAGGTACCACTGCAATTCGTATTAATATTCGCCTTAGAAATCCAAATTACACATCATCAAATTAGAATTCATATCTCGGAATCAAGCATATGAATTTTAAAAATAAAATATAAAAATATTAGAATAATTCTCTCATTACTATAAATAAAATTTCCGTAATAGATACCTAATGAATTGTAACTTCCGAACGTCCACATTCTTTTTCTACGTTTATTATGCAATGTTTGAACATTCATTATGCCATAAAATTAATTCAATACCCTTTAAATATTATCGGAAATTGCGTTATTATTATTAAAAAACCGTTTCTTATTTATTTAATTAAAGGAAATTAAACATTTTCTTGATTAAAATCAATCAAATCTTATTGAGGTCAGGCTTATTGAAAAATTAATAATCGATTTAACACTAATCCAATGCATATTAGTTAATTATAATAATCCAGCCAATATCCTCATAAAATTCTCACTAAACCACAAAATGCAATAAGTATATATTTTCAATATTTGCTTTTACCTTATTACAATAACAATATAGTTTAAATTTAATAATAGCTCGCGTGCGATTGCTTATCAGAAGTATTCCTTATCAACGACGGCACGTCGAATGCCAACTTAAAATTACTACTGTAATAATATTCAGTAATTTCCTTTGTTTCTACATTCGAAAACGTAGTTTGTTCGCTGTTGTTGGTTCACAATTCATAACCTATTAAATGTGTTTGAGAATTTCACATTCACACATTTGTCTCAAACTTTAACCATATGAAAAGTAGTCTCAAACTAGCTAAAAGAATTACAATAAAATGCTATTTGTATTGCTGACACTAAAACCAAATGAAATAGATAGAAACATAATAAAAATTATGCGTTATTCTTCATTGTTTGAATAATGATGACGAGTCTGCTTATTCTATTTGTTTTCCGTTTATTTTTCTCTCTTTGTTTGCACTGAATTTAGCACCCATGCCAATCGTAACTAAAGCAAAAGTCACACTCTATATTGAAATTTACTGACGTAGCTACCTACGAAGCTAACGCAAATTGGGCTAATTAGATAAATTCGAGTGAACAATTAACTCGAAATCGGAGTAATATTTTGTGGTGACTTGGTAATTAGATAAACGCAATGCAGACGTTTCAAACGGTTGAATTAATCGCTTCGATTTTCCACATAATCATGAACATCCATCTATTGACCCACTATACCCCTGTTTGGTGCTATTATTGCATCTTCCAATACAAACAAATACCAAATGTCGAGAAATATGCATTGATTTTCTGCGTTCGCTTTCATTGTCATTGGTATTTTTAAATGGAATATTAAATACATAATTAATTACCTACATACATAGTTTTTTATTGTTCATAGAAACTCTATTAATATTTTATCGTACCAACTAACAAAGACATCATTTTTAAACAATATGTACAATTCACACATCCATTTACTATTTTTTCCTCGTGCATACGAGCAGTAATTGACTCATGTTACCGAGTTATGTTGCATTACGTTTTTCCTGGTTATTTTGTTTAATACATTAAGTCAATAGAAATTATAACAATTTTCATAATAATCGTTGCAATGAAACTAAAGTTATTGCTATTTTTAGAACACTACCTGCATGCTACTACACTAAACGCAATTATTACAGTTATGGTAGACAAAATAAATATTTTCCCAAAAAATAAAATGAGTAAATTTACGCATCAAATATTCGTTTACGAAATAAAAATATTACGGAGAAACCATTAAGCTAAGCGTGAGATGAAAGCATACTTGATTTTTACTCAAAATTAGCCTAAACGTAACATACTAGATCATAAATGTCAAATATTGTCAAATACGCACGTTACGAGATGGCAACAGCTTTGAATTTATCCAAATGATCATCAGTGTTTACGAGAATATTTGAATAAGATATCTAATAACTAAGCTAAATTTTGTGGAATATCATTTTTAGAAATATAATACAAATTCTATTTGGGAGATTCTAAGGAAGCCAGCTGTTCAACTATGAGATAATTTCTACCCACTGGTAAAATGTTGACATTTTGACTTGTTTGACATTTTGACGTAGACAGTGCTTTCATTATCATAACCGCCACAAGAGGTCTTCCCGACAATACGTCAAAGTCATATTGTGGCCATTTTAGAATATATTTTTCTAAAGCATTTCAATCAAATACTTCACGAAATGTTCTAAGCATTGCTGGTAAAGTTTAAATATTTGTATACTTTAAATCACGAAGAGAGAAGTTTTTCAAACTATATATAACCTCTTAAATTTAATCATTTAATTCGAACTAATGGTGTGTGTATTGTTATAAAGATTTCATTGATGTATAACGAATAGAAACTATAATTAACCGACTATTCATGGAGAAAAAAGCAATAAAATGCATTTCGCTGGTGGCACCGTAAAATCCGAACAATTCAAAAGCACAACCTAGTATTTTAAGCATGAAAACTAAACAATTTGGTTTAAGAACGCTTTGCAACATAAATAAACAGCAATCGCTACTAGCAAATCACTTAAATCGTTCAAACGCATCATTTCAAAATTTAAATAAACCAAAATGCAATTGTGTTACGAATATAAACGACATGTGCGTGCACTCCTAGCTTCATCCTCGACTTCTACATCGAATTTCACAGAATCGCTTTTTACGTACGCGGTTTCCGATAATTTTGTGCTGAATGGATATTTTATTCGGCTAAGAAAAAAAAAGAGGTCAAATAATTTTGCAATTCACCATTAATCATTCTTCTACGTTGCATATGTGTGGGTCAATCTATAGAGCCTTTTGGCACGCTATTAATCTAATTTTCATTCAACGCTCACTTCGTCAATGCATGTTGATAATGCTATCGTATGAATAACACCTAGGCGTAATAAATTATTCATATTCTTCATTTTACCTGTTCTAAAATATGATTGTATTCAAAGATATAGGTTAGAATATTACTCTTCAACACTAATTTCAAACCAGTTAAATTATGTAAACCTATGCATGCGTACCACCTACACTTTGTAAACATTTCAAATAAAAATATTTTAGGTTATGATATTGGGAATTTACGTTGATGAGTTAGTAATGTAGTTTCCCCAAGCTTCGCTGTGAGTCTTGTGTGAAGAGCTACTCGAACAGAAGAGAGAGAGTCTCATTGACTCACGGGAATTTCGCCTGTATGCATCGGGAAACAATAGTAAGGTAGGCAGCGAGCAGGCTGGCACTCAGGGATTTCCTCGTTGGCAACGTCGCTCGCGCTCGCATACAGGGTATGCAATGACAAGCGCGCTAGTTATGCGAAAAATCAACAAAGAAAAAACAAGGCGATTGCCAACTCCTACGACCCGACGATCCAACAAAACAACACGTAACAATGCGATGGAAATGTCTGGATCTCGGCGCGCGCGTTTAAATGCATCCGCTCCGATTTACTGCTGCGTATATTCAACGAGTTTTATTGACTGATAAATTCAGCACCTACTGAAAGCTGCGGCTGCTGCCAAGGTTAAGAACGCCGGGAACGCGCACGCTGTTGACCCAGTGAACGAAAGCTGGATTCGGTTAACTCATTGAAAATTCCCTCCCCCGACGAAGGCGAGTTCAATAAAAACCGATGAGCAAAAGGTAACTTTCCACTCAACTCGGAATTGTTTGCTCAGGAGCGCGTGCACAGCGGAAATTGCATCGAAAACTCTTCCGCGATTGCATTTGAAATTTCTTTAATTGCGGTTCCAACACGCTCGAGTGCATTGCCTGCTTATCAATTGAGAATTTAGTCAGGAAAATAACAGTTCCCCACGTCACCAAATTATCCTATTATCAGTAATTTATTCATTAACATTGTATGCCAGTTAACAACAATGTGAGCCTACCTTGTTTTTCGGATAGTCTTAATTAGGCATTTTATAATTGCGGCTTAGGCAATGCATTGTGACTGCAAATCGAGCACGAATAACATTGAATTAGACCAAATTCTTGTTGCGAATGATTCGGTAGTAGAACTGTATCAAGGATGATACGAAATAATGGCGAGTTTGATTCGATAAACGGTTTTGTGCATACGTGTTAGCAACCATAACGCTATAAATAAAATGCCTAATGTGGCAATGCAATGCACATTACTCTGGTAAGCATCAGAAGCATTAGATTTTATGTGGGCGCATTTGAATTTTGTTATCCTTCCTTTAAATCAAACTTGTCTAAAACCATACTCAAAACTCTCTCAAATAAAGAAAAACAGCTCTAGTCATCACACCCACCCTAATATAAAACTAAAACGGTGAAAAGTAAACAGAAATAATAGCTCAATTTACTGACAACTAATCAAAAAAGCTCTTGAAGTCAAGAATCTAGCGTAACACTTTGTATTTAACATTATTAAAACAAGAAGTTCCATTTTAATAATACGCATCCATCAATCAATAACCACGTAATGAAATTGATTTTTTGTTTGCCATTGCACTTATCGTCTAGACATTACTACATGTCTTGAACATTGCGTATGCTGCGTAGTTTACTAATTCAGGGAAACACGAATTTTTCGCATGCATTATATAACGAAAATCACTGGTCGTATGATTATTAAGAAGGTCATCATGTTTGTTGTTAGCATCAATTGCGAGTTGTGAATGCAAATTTCATTGTCATATGAATTATTTCTCCTAATAGAACGTGTTTCTCCGCATTTTCCAAGCACGTAAGAACGCAAAGAAAGCGCTCACGAGTGGCCTTCAAATGCTCATCAAGCAACCCAAAAATACGATTTCTGGTAACCCATTTTACGTCAAACAACAAAACAAACGTACGTAAACTCCCGTGCAGAATGCTTTTTCTAATGACATTTTCACACGTTAAAATACTATTAATCGTGCGGCAATTAAAATGTAATACTAGATTGCATTTGACATGATTACAAACACATCCAACTCGACCCCAGTATACGTTAAAAACGAATTTTGCATTCAAACATTGATGATGAATACATTTGGTGTGTCTGATGAAGCAAAGCATCATCCGAAACCGGACGAGTAGTTCCCCTTCATACATGGAATCATAAACGACGCTCTTTTCAAATGCGCTCATGCAAATACGCGCAAAAATCTGCACGCTGCTTTGTGCAAGTGAAGAAGAAGAAGTTGAACTATCTACTAACTAACATGAATGCGCCGACAAAACAAGTATTGCTCCTACGTACCAACACACCTCCATAAGGTTTTCGCATAAAATCCAAATGCGAGGCGATTGCACGTCGCGCAACTTTACGTAGAGCGCAAAGCCAAAGCAAACCAGGTGCGCCCAATCCGCTCGCTCGTTTTCGCCGCGAGTCTCCGTTTAACATATACGTCGCTGCGCTGCCCACCAGAAGTTCAATACACAAGCGAGTCGCGAACCGAGTCACTTCACCAACAGTTTCATCCGCGGAAGCGCTGCCGAATCAAAAACTGCGCGCTCTCAGTTCTTGTGATACAATCGCAAAGCGCAGTGCTGTGATACGCGACAACTAAACAAAGTTACAAGTTTCAAAAATGCGCAACTCGCAATTTCTTGTGGCCGCCATCGCCTGCCTCTTGGTCGCTTCCTGCTGGGCGCAAGAGACCCCGGCGGACAATGCATCTCCAACTTCGGTAGCCGAACCAGTCGAATCATCGCCCTCACCTGCGGATGCGGATAAAGCCAGTGAAGCTCCACCGTCACCGCCGGCAGCCGAGGCAACAACCGCTGCCGGAAATCCGTCGTCCCCGCCGCCAGCCGAGGAAACAACTCCCGGCAAAAGTTCAGAGAAAGTCTCCAGCAGCCCTTCAACTGTTCCTCCACTACTTCATACGCACTCAACCGATGACACAATGTCGCAACCGACAAATACGACGGAAAAGCCAAAGGATAACGGTGGTTCCTACTTGACGTCGAGCTTTGCTCTTCTTCTAATGAGTGTCCTCGCCATCAACCTATACCAAAGTTAATTATTTATATATATCTATCTACTGATTAGTTTTTGGATGCAGTGCAAGTGATATATATCGAAAATATTACCAAATTTTACCAAAACGACAGGGCATATTACACTTTTCAATCAAGAAACTAAGAGGAACAAAATTCACTATTGTATCACGTGTAAATGTAAATAACTTAATTAATTATAGATAATTATCTAGTTTATAAAGTAATCTTAATATTATGATAGTGATTATACGGCTAAATTAAATATTTTTCTTAACAGAAATAATATGAAACTGAGAACGAAGATTGGTTTACATAATGTTAGATGAAAAACTTTACATATCTGTCCTTTGGTAATAATTATTATTCGTATTTCAATTAATAAATAAATAAGTAAAACAAACTTATGTTAACCAAAATGTCACATTCACTGAAATAAATAAATTATTAATAAAATTCAAGTCAATAGAAACAATATATTCCAACAGTATTTAGTCAACAAGAGGAAGAATCATCGTATTAACACTACTAAACGAATACAAAAAATTCCTAGATTACAATTTCGAATGCTTTTTTAGAAATTGATCCATTAAATTCACCATACCACACATACGCTGCGATTGCTCCCTTGAGATTACTTGTTTGTCATTACGAGAACTCAGTTTCCATAACTTATCGACAAGTTCCTTCAAATGATCCAGAATATCCTGAATTTGATCATCGACCGGATCTTCTTTGTGGTTACCACTTGCCGTGATAGCCGTATCAGTATTACGTGTGGATAGCGGCGCAGGACGAGTTTGAAGTTTCATTTTCTTCATAACTGGCTCCGCGTTTTGTTCATCGTCACCGCCTCCCGAATAAGTTTGTAGTGTATGTGTCCATTGTGAGGCTGCGTGTAGCGCGCTTTTCGCCTGATTTACATATAAATTGAGCACATCTGGTTCATTATTTGACACACTGAACGAGTGAAAAAGTTGTGCAACAGCCGTATGAAGCATAGGACTGAATTCATCAGTCGCCTTTTGGAAAATTGCGATGAGTACTTTCAAAGTTATTACCTTGATTGCATCGTTGCCGCCTACGTGAAGTTTAAGGGAGTTGAGCACCTGAAACAACAATAATATTTTCACGTATAATCCCAGGGGTGACCTTCACGGACGGCGGCGGCGGTGGCATGCAACGCTCGCGTCCGAAACTTACAATCAATGTATAGATCTCTTATCACTCATCATTAAACGCTTAAAGCGCCTTGACATTCGTACCGGAAAAGGTGACTGACTCAAATATTAATGATCGCAATGAAGCAACGCGCATTGTATTAAAAGACGTATGATAACACATAATCACAATTGTCATTCGAGCCGGTTGCTGCAGTTGGCGAAATAGCATGAGGGCGGATTGAAACTGCGTATTATCGTTAAACGAGCACTGCAAGTGCAGTTACATAAACTTTAAGTTGCTATTGAAAAGTGTATATGGTATGGGCTATAAGATAAGCCATCCCACGCATGTCTAAACAATATCATACGATAATAACAGTAGTGTAGATGAACTTAAGTCCATGCATAATGCGACAACGTAACTGCGGTCAATTTGTCCGCCACCCTGATTAGAGGCAACATGATAATGAGTGGTCCATTATGTATTAGCATCTAATTCAATTAGATATTATACTAAACAAAATCGTGATTAAAAAATCACACTTATCATTTCGGCAGTTGTACTCTTATTGTTATTTAGCGAACGAGCAAGCAATCAAACTAATTTACGCGAGGTCAGCACTTACCACACGTAACGCATCTATCACAATATGTTCTAAAAGTTTCAACTTGCGTTGCGCGCAAAGGCTGTGTGCATAAAGCAGTTGACAATGTTGACAATTGCCATATTTGGCTGAGCGTGCTAAAATTATTACCACCTTAGTAATTTTCAACGCTGGCAGCACACTGCCAAATCGTTGATAACACACGCGTCGCAACCCGAGTAATTTAATCGTTAGCGGTATTATTCAATTATAGAAATCAAGTTGCGCATATTCAACCAATTAATAACCAATTAATTTGCGTAACACGCAGGAATTTCGCATCCATTTCATGCAGTTGAGCGCTATCAAAACACTTGCAAGTGCACACGCAGTCAGCTGAAAGACCGTACGTAATGACAACGACAAATTTGTGCCCTTCGATGAAACTATTACGGATCAGATGATGATTACAATATTAATTAACCCAATTACTTTGGCGTGTGCGCTGCGCGAATATACATTCATCTTTCATACTTTGTTGTTACTCATTCAAACATTAGCGCCCGCTCGACTTCTGTTCGATTTCCCCAAGCCAAGGCCAAAGGTGAAATAGATGTTAACATATACTCGATAATTTCTCGTTAAATATTAAGCATATTGGTAAAGCCAACTGGGTTTGAACAAAACAGATGATCGAGACCAGGCATTGATATACATTAATAAAAAATAATAAATTATTCGCGATATCCATAGAACGATAATAAAAATCAATATGACGATGACACACATAAAATTACAGCGCGCATTAATTAAATTATTAAATAAATTTTTCCAGAAACTTATTGACTCTTTTTGTACAGCTGTAATAACTGAATATTTAATAAAGGTGCTCTTGTATCAATTGTTGTGTCAGCTAATGCACTCAGGCCTTTATTATGCAAGAGTAGAAAGTTGTAAGCTGCATTGCAATAATAATATTTAGAAAATGTAAATCAATATTTGATCAACAATTTCGAAGCTTGCGTAAATTATCATTTTGTGTCCTATAATAAAGATTCTTAAAGAAATGTACGTACCTTATACAAATGTATATCTTCCATATGGCCGGTAGCAATTAGTTGAATAATCATGGGGAGTAGGGCATTGCTAACAAAATGCATGTACAAATCGCAGCCTATACACGCCTCGTCCGAAAGCCATAATTTTGTCACGAGTTCGGACATATTGCTTTGTAATTCAGTTGGTAAGTCCTTGTACATCATTAACGACTGTTTTTGACCAGCGAATTGGGCACTGGGTTCTTGTTTGGATAGCACTGCAATGGAATCCATCTGTAAACAAGCACAAAGAATGAACAGCAATCTATCGATGTAGTTGAAAATGAATTAATTTTATATATCGAGTTTTTCTTAGCAACATCCAAGAAAGAACAAATCAATACATAATTATGAAATGAGTAAATATTATGTATTATTTCAAATAGTTAAAATATACGTATTTCACAACAGAATCAACTGTTATAAATAAAAACATTTGACTTGTTTTTTGATGTGCAAAAAACAACTAATTAAACATGAACATTCTTCCTGGCACACAAAGCAGAAATACGTATAATTTTTATTACGACTACTTTGTCAATAACACCGGTTGTCTTCAAGAACATTGAGCATTCCAATAATTTCGACCAAATCGATGTTAAATATAACAATAGCAAACCATTATTGTCCAACCTCATAATAATTACTACAGTTGGCATAAATAAACACTAATATCGAATTTGTAATGACCACAATATAACAAGCAGTTCGTGCTTCTTAATGCATTATGAAAGTTATAATTAACGTACCTACCATGTATTGGAAATCGTTGCGATCCATAGCATTTACATTATCCAATAACTTTGATAAATTATTTGCAATAACATCAGTTAGGTAATCTCGTCCAAGTGGCAAGCGGTGAATTCCGCATAGTGTCCATGCTTTAAGGCTCTCATCCGGTAAGTACTTGTTTAGTAATTTTACTTGTAAAGTGTCGGGCAGCAGTGCGTAGCAATTATGCAGCAGAGAAAATAAAATGGGTCGACTGTCTGCGCGAATGTTATTCAAGGAATTTGCTTTTAATCGTTCTATTATGGCCACCAATGTATCGTAACGTAATGTTGGTTGTACATTTCTGCAATTAAGAAGAAATCATGATTTGACTTTCATTTGACAACATAATTATCATTGCCACATTGATGCGATAGATTTCCTATTGCGCATGATATAATAGAAAAAAATAATATTTGTTGTTCGCTAGTTTCCTCAATATGCACAATTCCGATATGGAACTAGAATAATGTGATAACGCATAATTTAAACCATTTGACTATCGTTACGATAATGTGTAAACGAGCGTCCGTAATGTTAGGCCAATAAAGTAACTTAACACCTTGTTATTAAAATTTTAACGCATAATAAAAAAGAACATGTGTACTTTTTGTCCTCTTTAATAGAACGCCCCTCACAAAACGTTATGTATTAACGCTATTTGTGTAACTCAATGTAAAATATATCCAAGTGTGCGCAGTTTATAATGATTGCCATTGGCAATAACAACAATATTTTATGACTCATTCAACCGATACGTTTCACTAATAAACGATTATGAACTATTTAAGAATAAATTCCGCATTATTAAAATGCAATTTATTAACGCGTATATCAAAGCGAACCCACTGGAATGAACAATATAAACCGGGAAAATTTCCAACTACAAATGAAGAACGTGCGCAGGCTGCGAAAAAGTACAATTTAGATCTTAGAGCCTATCAACCGTATCCCGATGACGGTAATGGATTGGGAGACTATCCAAAACTACCAGATATTTGCGGCGCAAGCAAGGACCCGTTTTACCCATGGGATTATCCGGAACTCAAACGCAACTTTGATGAACCAATGCACTTGGAAAGCGATTTAATTGGAGAAGATCGATTCGATATTGATAGATACTATAAATTACGTCCATCGATCAACATTCAAATTTTGCAGTTTTTCTCTGCAGTTGGTATTTATATCCTAATAATGTACTACTTTGAAAATTTCAAGTTGGTTCATGCTACTGCACCAAAACAGTTTCCGCACCAGGGTAAGACACATTATACATTCAATCAAGAAGAATAAATAAATCACTTACTTCATCAAGAGTATAAATAAATCAAATGCAAAAACTGTCTGACGTTCAACTCCTTCTAATATGCTCCTCAATAATATCTCTTCAATATCGTAATATTCTTTCTCCGCCACGGGTAAAATTGATACGCATAGATCAACCAATATTGCTCTATACGTTAATTCATTATTGAACAACTCTAGAATTGCATATTCATTTGAAAGGTAATCGATATATAGCTAATTCAATTTCCTTACCATTCGTTTCTTCCTGCAAGTTAGCGTGTAAATAATTAAGAAGTATGCTTAGATAATTATAAGTTGATTGCGACACGGTAAATAATTTGGCTTGGAGCAAATGCAACTTTGAAATATTGATAAAACCCTTGAAATCGCTTTCGTCTTGAACTTGTCGCATATTTAATGTCCCTAAATCGATAAGCACTTGGCAAATTACATCGCTTAGGTCGCAAAATATGTGCGCTTCTATAGATTGTGCTTGCTTCACATCTAATCCATATTCCGCTTGTGGTTCAGAAAATCTATAATACGAACCGATTTATTAAGATTACTAATAACTGATTGCTAGACTTACTTATACAGGCGAGTCAGAAGAATTAGACTTTCCGTCTTAAAATCCACATTTTCATTGCTTTCAAAACGATTTGCTATAATTGCTTTACTAACTTTTAAGAGGTAGTTACAAACTTTCAGTATTTGAATATCACAATGTCTCTAAAACATCAACGTTTAGCAAATGGTTTGTTAATCTTGACAATATACATACAGTTTCAATAAATTTATTCACATTGGCAATTACTTCCTCAAATAGAATTTTTATTGGTTTAATGGCGTCACTCAGAGTTCCAAACTTCTTCAGTAAATTGGCATAACAACGCCATGATAATAGCATTGATTTGATATTTACTTGAAAGAGGATACTTCCGGTATCACAAATAATATCCATAACTAAAAATCAAACATTTAAAATCTGAAATTAAATTTGTAAATAACTCTACCAACTTTGATTAATAATCTTAGTAGCTTTCTCATCATGATCACTTGTGGCCAGCATTAATTGATTCTCAATGAAAGAACACAGTTCCTGGTGTATAACTTGGGCAATTTTAAATAAGTTTTTAAGATCATCCATATGATTGAAATATACAATATATGTATCATTGCTGCAACATAAAAACATGCTTAACTTGTAAATCATTGTAATTAAATACAAACTCATTTACCTATGTTTACAATGTAAAAATACTGAATATAATAAATTTGATAAATTAATAGGTACAGTGTAGAACTCTAATAAATTCACTGTTCCTTTTGTTTTCAACAATTGCATAAATTGATGAATAGAATTTAATAAAATCAGAGCCAGCTAAAAATAAATATATATTAGTAGTATAAATTAGAAGGCTGAAAATAAATACCTGTAAATTTTCTGCTAATTCTGCAAGTAAATATGCACAGAGTTCTTGATCAGAATTATTTGATAACAAGTGATTGTTTTGTTCCAACACCTAAAATCATAACAAATTTTAAACATTTATGAATATGTAAACACCAATAATAGTACACTTTGTAGAAGTTCTGTTACTTCTATTAAAAGTTTATCCAGTTTTTCACCAGCTAGCTGATGTATCGAATGTTGAAAAAGAACTGCAACTTTCTTGATTTTGGAACCATAGTTAATGTAAATATTATATTAAGAAAATATATTTAAATTGTAACAAATAGCATGTATGATAAGTTAAAAAGGATATCATTGAATCATTGGGACTCGCTGGCAAACTATTCATGTTTGTTTTTACAATTTCTTCTTAAAATATCACAACAATGAACACTACTATAAAATAAAAATATTTTGCGGTTAGGCGATATAATCCCGCCCATGGATAACGCTATTAAAACTGAGATCTAAAGAGCATTCAGTCAAACCTAGTATTATATACTATTCACAACTCATAGGTGTCGCTGTTTTATGAGAAAATTCATTGGAGATCTATATTTCACAAAATGGCGATTATGTGTATAACTAATATTTAACATCTTGGTTCATGTTTATTAGTCACTGTTCATGTTCAAATTCGTTGAATTTTGAATAGTGACGCTCACAATCATCAGTTAATCGCAACCGTTTAACAGTATTCTTCGCATAGGCGTGTAGTGCAAACGTTAAAAAGTTAAAGTTGGAATTAATTTACTAATATTAAGTGATTTCACACTTAAGTGATTTCAGTAAAACTTGCGGCCATCCGGTATCTTATTTTTGTGTAGTGCAGGTGGTGCATATGCAGGTCATCTTGTGTGGTGGAAGCATTATAAGTGTTACCGCACTAGAGTGCAACCTTTCTCAGCGTGTTTTTGACTTCTGCAGCTCGATTACGTTCGCAATAGAAAAGCATTAATGTGTATTTAACATTTAAATAATTATGGACAATTCATTTACTGAGGTGTGTATCATCTATTAATTCCGTTAGTGGTTTCTTAGGCTATAAATACTGATTTTGTTCGTAGCACGTTATGGAACGTGCAAGAGAACGTCAAAGAAAGCTGGGGCCGTTAAGAGAAACACATTTTGTATCAGCTTCACATCCTAATGTAAGCAGAATTGAGGAGGTTAAATCCCGAAAAGAAGTAGTATCTGATTCAATATTGTTAAGCCCCAAGCTAACAAAGAGTAATTCCTCAACAAAAATCTCTTCAAATATCACTTCAAGTCCATGTGGTCAAGAAATTAACACATTGAAAATTCAAAAAGACAGTTTGAACATGAATATTTGCTTTTCATCTTCTGAGAATGTACGAGTTGAAGTTGAAATTCATAGTGATGATGAAAACATGCCTGTCGCTAAAGTACATGCAGCACCAACAATATCTGAAGAATCTGCAAATGATTCTGATTCTATTGATGCCAATTCTGGATTAAGAGAAAAGGCTAAAACAAGATTGGATAAATTAGGCAAATTATATTCAGGTTTGTAATGATTCTGTATTAAAAGATTATGTATACTACTTAATATATATTGTCCAGGTTCAGGTGATTTATCATCACCAATCAGCAAAAATGAAGCAAAATATAACAAGGTGGATAAAACTCAAAATGAAACTGTTTTGGAAGGAAAAGAAAACAATAGACCTAGAAAAGGATTAAGTAAGCTTGCTGATTTAGCAAAGGATATTAATGAATGGGAAGATGATATTTCAACTGTGAGTATTGCTAGTTGCAATGTGTAAAACATTTCCTAATTAATGATCTATTAATTGTGATTTTAGTCAAGAAAGCCAGTACAGGAAAAGAAACCATCCACACCCAAAAAATGGAAACCACCTGCACCACAGCCACCAAAAGTAGAGAGCCCAAAAAGCAAGACAATCAGTCATGGCAAGCCACAAGCACCTAAACCACCAGTCCAACAAAACGTCGTACCGCAAGATAAGGCTAAATCTTCAAAGACAATAAAATGGGATAAATCGGTGCTGGATACACTGGTATGCAATTTAATTCATTATAGATAATTACGCATTACTAACTGGCGTTGGGGCTTAAAGTTTTGTCATTCAAACACAATTTTCGTTTACCATTGATCATCATTTATAGGAATCGCAAGGCTTTACCCGCACTTCGTCGAGTTCGCGCTTAGTTTACAATTTTAATGATTCGCAGGAAAAGAAACAATCCGAAAGTGTTGCTGAAGAGGATGAACGTGAGGAGGAATTGCCAGTGGTTACGAAGAAATTCGAGCCACTCATTGCTAAAAAGGAAATCAACTTGGTAACGCCACGATCGCCTGTTAAAAACCGCGGTGCGGTTGCGAGCCGTGCGGCCATGTTCGAAGCAAATAAGGCCATTCCGAGTAGTCCCAAAAAGGAGACAGATCCTGCATGTTTGTCCGTTTCACAACGTAAAGCTTTGTTCGAGAAGAATAAGGGTGATGCACTTTTACCGAAAGCGGCATTTGGTATGTCAGCGCCCATTACCAAGATACAACCGTCGCCAAACAGTGAAGGACCTAAGAAGCCAGAAGTTTCAAAAGCACCAGAATCAGCAAGTATTGCTGAAAAAATTGCTTTACTTAACCAATGTGCCAACGAAACCACTATATCGCAGAAACAAATTGAAAACAAGGTGAAATCTGACCGTCAAAAAGACATGGAGGTTTTATTGAACAGATTCAATAGAAATAAACAGGTAAATAAAAAAGAAATAGTAATCAACTATAGTATTAGCTTCTTATCACTTGCAAGTCGTATGTATGTACTAATTGCGCCATTTTTGTAAAGGCTGTCTCCAAACAACAAGATATAATTGAAGAAGTCGATAACAGTTCTGATTCTGATAACCCTGATGAAGCATCCGAGACGACAGCAATGATTACAACGAAACCAGCAAAAGTGTGCGCGTCTCAAGCGGGAAGTGAAAGGAAACCTGCAGAGAAACGGTCGCGTAAGTATACAACATGTGTAATTGAATCGTGTCTTAAGGATGTGTATGTACAGAACCTGGTAATAATCCACAAGTTCAAGCGGTGCTTGATGATGTCAAAAGGATTAAAGTGACGCAGCCGAAAGATGGGAAACTGTATCCAAGTTTATCGGATATCGAAGCGACGACGGAAACGGAACCAGAAGGCACGATTTCGGCGAATAACAGGTGCGATAAAATGACAGATTGGATATTATTTTTGCTTTGCTTAGCTTAAACTTTCGTTCACAGTTGTCTTGCCTTAGTAATTTAATTATTTAATCAACCACAATTAACGGTTAACGAATTTATCATGCAACGCTACATAGATTCGAAAAGTACTTAATTATTTATACATTTTAATCATATTTTTTATTCATTGATTCAGCGACTTTTTCGCTCGACTTTTTACAAGGTTTACACTAACTTCAATTAGGAGTATTCTTAGTCTGTGATAGATATAACTTAAATTGTTATTGAAAATCATTTTTAATAAAGTGTTGTTCAAGTAGCCCGTGGGTATATTATCACCTGGATCTCCTAAATATCTTTGATTTTGTTGCAGCTCTCTTGACGAAAGTATTGTAGAATCTGACAATGGAGATAATTCAACTCTAAGCCAAGAAGTTATGGGTGCTGTTTATAATCGAAATCAGAAAAGGGTAAGCATTTTTTTAAAAATTATATTGTCCTTATTAATTTGTAAATTTTTTGACAGACAAGCAATTACAGTACAGATAGTACTGTATCTGATGTGTTAGGTGATATTAATCAATATTTGAATGAATTTGATACGGATAGTCCGGGACCTACGCCACCAAAACATAGCAAGATATTATCGCCAGTTGTAAGTCAAATATTTTTAGTTAGCCTCAATTGATTTTTACATAATTTTATGTTTACATATAAAAAGTTTTCGCCGCAAAAATCGCCAAGTAAATTCCGCTCGCCGTGTAAAATTGTTACTTCGCCTCGAAAGGACACTGGCAATTTGCCCACGCATGTCGTTGATGGTGCAGATGTTTTGCCATTAACTTACACAGTCAGCTTCTACCGGAAACAACAAACACAAGTACGTAGTTGCTGCAAATTTTGTTAAAGAGACGGAAATAAATGTGCGGCTGTTACAGGGTTCAACACCAGTGCGACAAGTGATTCGCCAGCCGCTAGTGGAAAAAATCAATGATGATGATGGTTCTTCCAAGCAGAACTTGGAGATTCAAAATAAGATCGAACATCTGACGAAAGAGATCAACAAACAGCAAATGGTTATTTCGCAGGCAAGCAGCGCATTAAACTTGTGCATTTCCACTTCCGAATTCACCGGTTCAACGGAACAAGTCGAAGCCGAAAAATTACTTCTTCTTGCATGTAAGTGGAATTAATTAGACTAACTATCTCATTTACGTTAACTCTAATTTCGTTATAGCACATCGTCGACAAGCTGCGTTATTGGAAATTCAACGTCTCAAAGTTGAACAATCATTGCGTCCGCTTAAACAAAATGCGCAGAACATACCGGTCGAAAAAGGAACAATTACCATTAGTAATATTACTTTCCCGTTGAAGAAAGAATACGCAAAAGCGTTGGCTGCGGCTGGCGGAAAAGGTCACCATGTTGTTTGCCTTATTAAATGCGGAGAGGATATTGTTGATACACCACTTGTATCTACAGTGGCTCCTTCATCTAAAAATACTGATATCGAGTTGAAAATCCCCGGGAAGGTGGTGCTAGATAACGTTTATAGTGACTTCGCTATAACTCTCGAAGTATACTGTTTGCAAGCTCAGGAAGAAATACTTCCACATGAAGTTAAATATAGAATCGGGAAGAAGGGGGGCAGTAAATTAACCCCTAGAAAGGGAAAGCAAGATAATCGAATGATTCGTCCTCCGAAAGAATCGCCAGCCGGCCCACAAGCTGTCCGTACATCATCGTTTGCGTTGAATGGTTACGTTATTTTCTCAATACATGCAATTAATAAAACACAATGGACACTGAATCAAACACCACCGATCAGTCCATTGGAAGGCTCGATAAACATGTGCGTGCAATGTGAACTGAACGTGTCCATCAATCATCATGGATTTCTAAACATGTTTGAGGATGTTTCCGGCCTCGGCGCGTGGCATAGGCGCTGGTGCCTGCTTCAAGAACGTGTCATTAGCTACTGGAAGTATCCCGAGGACGAACGCAAAAAGCCACCAATTGATACGATTGATTTAAAATCGTGTATCACGAAGACTGTGGGGCCAGTGAGCCGCGATATATGCGCGCGCCTGCACACATTCCTCTTGGAGCGCGAACGCCGCGTTCAGCCGCACGACAAAGAAACGCTCACCGTAAGCTGTCGCGGCGATAAAACTATAATTAAGTAAGTTCATATAAGTATAAAAATACATTCCAAGGTTAAACGAATTTATTTCAGGCATTTATTATCCGCCGATACGAAGGAGGAGAGGATCGAGTGGTGCGACAACTTGAACAAAGCTCTGGCCGCGATGCGCATGTGTGCTGGCGAAATCAAGTCTACAGATTTTTGAATATTGCTTGAGATACAAGGGTAGTGATTAGAGAATAGTACACTAATCAAGTATTCTATTAACCAGGAATTTATAAATTATATAAAGATTAACAAAATACTAATAATTATTTTTCTAATCGATTTATTACGCATTACGAAATATATATTATATACGCAAATTAACAAGTTATTTCACTACATATTTAAAATATGAGTCTTTGTTTATATCGAATGGACATTCAAATATATTGATGCCCTCTAATTTCGCCGCTACTTCTTTATGGTAGGCCTGTAATTCCTTTTCCCGATGAGTCACTACAAATAGTTGATTCTCGATGATCAATACACATTCTGATGCAGCAATATGATTAATCGTATCTTTATCTATATGCTTTATACAATTATTTGCGAAATAAATTATATCAAAGTGATTTTTATATCTGTCTCGGTGTTTCATAAAATCCAACTGATTCAACGACTGGAATGTAATAGTCACACTATCGATATGCAAACATTCGTCACTGTATTTGCCGGCAGTTATATTTGAATTATCAATGACTTTTAATTCAGACATTTGCATAATGGTACAGCCTAGTTTTATATCATTAGTTGCCTGATGTGTATACTTACTACCGAATTCCAATTCATGAAATATTTCGCGTAAATTACGCTCTGTGATATCGGTGGATCGGTATTTGAACATTAGATTAGACTTTTGCATGAATGTTGGGTCATCGCAAGAGAGACCGTATGCTACAAAGGGACCAGTTTGCATATCACCCAAATATCCAGCATGGCCAAAATGATCGCCATTGGGCATTACTCCAGTGACCATGGATCGATTGCACTTCGTAACTTCGCAGTCAAGCCAAGTGAATGCGACTCCGTTCTTACGAAAAGAGAGATACTCCTGAGTGTGTATAATTTTTGCCCCAATGTGATGCAAGCGCATGTGCAAATCCCAGTCGAATGCACCATTTCTTGTGTCGTATCGCACGCCCAAAAACCTGCGCAGCCTTCGATCCCAGTAATCCAATATATTAAATTGGTCAGCGCACACCCAGAATTTGAACAAGTTCTCAATATAGTCACGCTCCTTGTACTTCAAATCGACCGTAACATTTGGCATGATTGCTTTCATGTGCTCCAAATTGGTGATCATCTTGATGAAGCTTTGTCCTCGATTAATTAAATACTTTGCGCTGGCCGGCGTTATCAGCGTGTTTCCATAAATTTCCATAAACATGCGTGTCTTCGGCGCCAAGCCCAGATGCCTGACTGGCTGCAGTGCAATGTTTAGCAGTAGCATTTCTTTCGCTATAGCTTCAGGAATTAGTTCCATTACATAAAAGTTCACAGTTACATCTTGATGTTCGTACCTCTTGGCCACCGTTCGCAATATGTGTCTAGCATCCGAGCCCCCAACGAGTAAAATGTTTAAACATTTTCTATCGCCTATCTTGACTTCGTCAAACAGATTCAAACTCGGTGTTATACCCCAAAACATTTCTGTATGCAATTGACAACTTCTACATTTGCAACAAACCCGACTTTCATTCTCATCGGAATTGATCAAACAAACAATTGGTTGTCATGACAATGTAATGAAATAAAAGCCAAGTAGTTGGAAAAGTGAGAATTTCTCTTTATTTGCATTTTATTTATTGTTGTGATGCACAACATATCGCTGCGAGAGAGCAAAAAATGTAAAAGTGTTTGTTTCTTATGCGATGCACACGCGAGCGCCGAAATCGAGTTGGTGCGCAAAATCGAAAAGTTTGCGGTGCCGCGACGACGCTCGCGTGAACTCCTTTAGTCATTCGCTGCCTCGCAATTATACATCGCGCTCGTGTACCGGCATTCGCAGTAAAACCGTCGCCGTGGCGGAACCTTCCAACAGTTTGAAGCGCGCGATCTTCGAACAAGTATTTTGTCTCCTGCAGTGTGTGTCTTGCGTCGCGTCTCCTTGTATTTGCTGCATGCGAGCGGCACCCGGCTTTTGCTCATCGTATAACCTGCAAATCTCAGTGGTACGCATCGTCGTCTGTGATCCTTGTAGCGCATTTTGCAACAATAAATTCTAGGTAAGTATGGAAGGTGAAACGATATTGTGCTCATCGCAAGCGAGCGAATCGCTGATAATGGCCGAGAAGCAGCACGAAAAGGACTCGCATGTCGCGCAAATCATACACGACGAATGCGATAAGAAATTCAACGCCGCATCGGATGTTGGCGACGGAAGCGAAAACGAGCACGACTACGGCAATCACAACGACGTTGAGGATGTAAAGGAAGAGGCGTCGCAATTGCAGAATGGCGCTGCGTCCGAGAAGGATAATGCGAGCGAGGAATGCACCGACGCCAAGGCGACCAACGAAACGCAGGAAGCAATCGTGGAATTGGATAGTCTGAACGAGGAGCATGCAGGCCAAGAAGTTTCGCAACACAATGAAGAAGAGACGGAGAGCACCTACGAGCAACAAGCAGTTGTCCCTGATGAGGTGCTGTACCCTAACCAGCAAGAAACTGCAGCGCATAACCTTGCTGCGCCCGCCTCGCCGACTGAGATCAGCAATGGTCACAAGGAGGAAGGCGACGACGATGAGGACGCACACAACGACAACGATATTACGAATGGTAATCAGGTGACGAACAACAACACGGCGCCAATTATCGTTGACGAAATCAAGCAGAGCGAGGAGAAATTGATGCAAAAATCCATTCCCGAACCTGCCAAGCAATCGTCGCGTGTCATTGAAGACGTTGTTATCAAGAGCGACAGTAAAGAGAATGCGCTCAATGGACCTCGAAAAGTAAGTAACAACATGTTTTACTTTTGAGTCAACAAACAATTTGTTCATTGTCGTCTAATTGGAGGATAAACGCTCTTATAGATAAGACGCACACATTTATGGTAATTTGCTTCAAGTGCTTGCTGTATGTACAAACCATTGCTTGTCATATGACTCTGCCTGGCTCATTAAGTAATATGAATTGTTTTGGGCGTGTTTATTCGCGACTGCGAAATGTAAATTAAAATGCATTTTGTGTAATTGACTTAATAACTTGATATGGAAAAAAAGAAAAGGAAAGAGAATACTGGAGGTTACTTAAAACGAATCAATTTTATCATTAAGTAAAGTGATTGTGGTTTTACAGTTTTAACAAATGGAAGAAATCCTCCCTGCATACACAAATGCATGCGTTTAATCTTCATATGGCGAGCTGCTTACATTGACAGACGTTTACCATGTTGTGTCGTATAAGGCATTGAAAGGATATATTCATTCGGCCGCGAATGTATTGAACAGCTGCCTGACATACGGCTAATAATGAAGAGCGCGCAAGACACGCGTTATTTTGTTATATTTGCCGTTGTTGTCGTCGAAATAGGTTGTCGCCTAAAATAGAAAGAAAACAAGCAATTTGCTTTTTTTTAGTGTCATTGGATTACAACTAATGCACTGGAGGAGTTCATGCAGAAAACTAATGTGTTCGATCAAAGTGTGTCATATTTTTTGAAAATGAAACCGGCACAACAATACTCGCAATAGACGGGCGTAGTACGTTTAATAACTTCATTTCGTTGCATTTAGTTGAACATAATTCAGCATAATAATTAATTACCGAGTTGCATGTTAGCGAAATAATGGGAAGAAATTGTATCGAACGTTGACTTGACTCGTGCGTTTGTAATTATTTATTAGGAATTGAAGAGGCTCACTAAACAATTTTAAGCAGTTGTTGTAAGTTTCTACTCAGTGATCACCGAAACAAGTTCGTCTCCATTATGTTTACTATAGAAAATTATCGTATTGCAGTAAAGAAGAAGAAGAAAAAAATGATATTCGACACACTTTCTTGAACTGAATAAACTTTATAAATTCATTATAATCACGTTAACAGAAGCTCATCTTCCATTATTATTATATTTATGATTGACGAATAGAGAAACGCAGCCAATTAATTGATTACCTCGTTTGGCTCGCAGAGAAAGAGTCAGCGGTTCCACAACCTAAAATAATTCGCACAACACGCATGTGACTTAATCTTATCACCATTTCGTTTCAATTTATACATATAATATTTTATGCATGAGCATTTATCACCACCAAGGGTATTTCGCACGAAAATACGAATGCGTTACGCGCCATTGACACGGATGGGAAAAATAAAGTACATACGATCGCGCGCACAAGTCCTTACGGCATATCAGTGATAAACGTAAAACAGCGCACAATCGTAAAACCGGCGACGACTAAGCATTGTTGTCATCCTACGTTGTGGCGCGACAGTATAGTTGCATTAAATTTCATATTGTATGCTCGCATGATTTGCATATTTGCATCAAGTGCGCGTGGATGGATCGTTCGTATGCGAGTGTGATTTTTTAATAAACTGAGGGCGAGAGACGAGTAAATGCTCATGCGTATAATGCTCGCCTATCTTGCGGTTGACAACTCATATTTGGTCACTTAGTTGGTATGCCCAGGATGTAACAGCGTATGGAGTGATAAGATTACACTGATTGAAATGTACTTAAAAGTACACTTAAGAGTTGTTGTTTTAAACAAACAATTGACCTTTCGTTTTCTATATAAACTTCTCGGAAATTACCTAGATTTGAACCGATTGTTCGTAATTCGAAAATATAAACCAACATTTTATCGCTTGTATATCAATTGAATTGCCTGGTATTATTGAATCTAGGAATGGAGGATATTTGATTATTCTTGAGCAGTATTAATAAATAACCATGCTTTGAACAACAACAACAACAACAAACAATTACATTGGAGGACATAAAATATTTATAGTTTTTCACTTGATAAAAGTGCAGTAATCTTCGAGAAATGTACATATTTAATGACATACTAGATTGTCTTGACTAATGCGTCGATAAAATTATACTGCCCTCATTTTCCATTAAAAACTCATTGAGAACAAATGCTTTTATGATAATTCTCGCGTTTAGCATGTTAAATCATGGCGGATAAAATATTGCCGCATATTGAGATAAGCTAATCTGGCGAATGGAGTTACATGTACAAGATTCGGAAATACCTGAGAGGATAGTACGTCATCGTCGCTTGATATTACATTTTTCTTGATTAAAATTGGAATTTCATTTTATAATTATTTATTCATTGATTACTTGTGGAATTTTTCCTAATAAGTTTGCGGTAAATGTAATACATATAAATTAGGCAGAAAAAATATAGTGTTATGTTTGCATTGTTAAATTCTGAAAAATGAATTGAATTAACACATAATTCCACTTTTTTTGAAGCAGTTACAAATTATACATAATGCAACAGTTTCTATTTTAATTCCTTCGTATTCATACTGATATTATTTACTCTTCTTAGTCTAGAAAGAATATTTAGGTTCATTGTAACCTAAAAATGTAGATTTGGCTAAATTTACGTAAATGTTAATATTTTATTAAGATAAGTGCTTATATACAGTTACGAGAGCGACAAATTGTTGGCTTATTAACCATTTTTATGTTGTATAATGAACTTTTTTACAAAATATTATCAGCATCCCGATTTACAAGGACATGAGGGAGGACCACAGCTTCGATTTGACTAATCGTGGTCATCGAAATTGCAAATTTGAAAAGCAATTTTCAAAATAATCAGATTTACAAGACTAGAAATATGAATATAGATTAACTTTGGTTTTAGTCATAATTTTGTTGTTGGTTTTCTTGATTAAATATATAAAAATAGCTCAACACCCATAGGGTATAAAGATATAAGATTAAGCAAGAAGAAAGAACGAAAATATACAAAAATAATGTGTTACTTTTCCTCAGAGACTGAGTAAATTAACTAAGAAAGAATTTAAGAAAGCTATCAGAAATAATACAGCAAAAGTTTCAAAATTATTTAAACGAAACCAATTAAAGAATGAATCACAAATGAATGCCTCTCAAATTGATTATTCATGACGTTTGACCAAACCCTTCAAAATGTGTTAACCAACCCCTTTTTTCCAAATTAATATGTATGAACTTTGCGCATTATTTTATCTTGGCATGAATAATACACAATTAACTTGCAAATTGTAAAGCATTAACGCTAATCTAGAAAACATGCGTATAGTTGTTACTCATTCGCATGCTTAATTAATATTTGTCAAAATACAACAATTCCATAAATAGATACAATACAATAAGTGTTACAACAATGTGCGCACATTGTTTACTTCATGCCAATTTTCCGCGAAGAGTGGGAATTTGACGGTGTTATTCATCACTTAAGTTGTATTTTTTCGTTCTTCACTGCGGCTGTGCGTGATGAGTCATGAAAAAGATGTTTAAAGTTGAATCCGGTTTTCGATTTCGCTGCAGCGAAATTTGGCAAACCAGTTCATCTAATTTTTTGCAATCATCGCTGCTGCAGTAGAAAATGGTGAATTTGCCACATGTCCAGCGATTAATATTCTAGACTTTTTGTATGCATATGATGCGAAGACGAGCGCGCATATGGGAGTGCATTATTAAACATGAGCTGCGCGCATTCGCGAAGAATGCGAGAGAGGCGAGACAGTGAGTGTGCAGACGACATAAAATAGATGTGACTAATGCGACTAATGCCCCGCGGTTTCCCCTTCAGGCACGTTTAAACATGCATGCACTCTGTTTTTTATTCATGTGTGTATTTTCGGCTGCGTCCGCAGGGTGCACTTGAACGATGCGATGTTGTCCCACAACGCGAGCAAATATGCAAGCCTTTTGCAGTTTGCATGCACTTGGCACTGCAAGGCGAGCCGCGCGAGGCGGCTGACAACGGCGAGTGTGACTCAATGCCGCGATCTTGTAATCAATTTCTCCGGTTCGTCGTCGCCTGCTGCTGTTACTCTATTTCAGGCACCGATATCCGTATGTGCTTCATTCTGCGTTAACCATGTACCAGTTTTCCTTTTACGGATTGCTATAAATTACGATTGAAAATAAAAAAATACTAGAAATTTACCAGTTTCGGTTATAATAAAATTTGTTAACTATCTATTAAAGTGATCGGCAGAACATCAATTTGTTTTGCAATGTTAAAGCTACACAAATAAATATGAATATATCAATTTATTCTAGAATCATTCAAGGAATACTCAAAATTAATCATCATACTTGAACTGGTCAAAGTATTTAGTTCATTACTCATTTACACGGATTTGTTAAATAAATATTTAGATGTTCTCCAAATATTTATTTATTTTTAGCACCTGATATTTTCAACCTGTGAAATATTCGCTGGAACTTTTTAATCAATTTTTCATTGCGCTTATCTGCAATTCATAAATCGTGCTCGAGCGTCAATTATTTATCTCGCTTAACACAATAATTTACTCACCTTGCGCTATGTAAAAAAGTAAGTAACAATTACATTGAGATAGACATATAAAGTAAAACGCTTTTAAGTGCAAATTAGTTGAATGTTTATGCATTGGGAAAAAACATCAGCAGGGATTCGTGAAGATAACGCTTACTTGTGATCAGATTTCAATGTAAACTATTTTCTGCATAAAGCATTATGCAGACATAAAATAATTATTTAATTAGAATGGTTTATCTCACCATCATTGCGATCGTGAAATTTGATTGTCTGCTCATTCATACAAGCGTCGTAGAAGAAACGTAGGAAGTAGAAAAAGTGAACAATCAGTGTATATGGTGCTGTAATTTGAGAAACCCCAATTTGTGTTGTTAATTGTTTAATCTTCATGGCAGTACAATTTCGTTTTAAATTGCTTTACAGTTTCTCATTCCCATCTGGCTGGTTGGCCATGCCGCACGCGCATCACAAAAGATAATTCAATAAGCACAGTCAACCTGATTCTTATTCTGTTCCCCTTTTTCCTCGTGACCCACTAACATTGCCATTGATTCATTTCAAGTCTATTACACATTTTATATTCAACTAATTGCTCAAATTCGTCTTGAAGTCATTTGTTAATTAATTTTATATATTTACTGGTTCGAAACGCGGTATACGTGGAAATTGACTATTGTTATAAAATGTTTGCATATTAGAATAATTTAATACATGCACAATGAATCATTAAAAACTTATAATAAAGTTATTATTCAAAAGCTTTCACCATTTCTGGTTGGTAATTATGTTTTTGTCTCGTAATTAGTTTTATATCGGTGTGTGCGTTAAGAGTAATTATAAACAAATAAATAAATGAATTTATTTCCAGGGTGCAATCGCAACGAGCATGGATTTAGAAAGCGTGCGAGACGCCTACAACGACATCCGCGCTGACAACTCAGAAACCCAATGGTAATAAATTTGTTTGTTGGCTTGCATTGGTTGGTATCATCCTTGAGAAATAATTTATTTGCAGGGCTGTATTTAAATACGAGGCGACCAGAATCGTGTGTTCCAAGAAAGGCATCACATTCGAGGAATTCAAGGAGCAATTCAATGACGACGAACGTGCCTATGGCTACATCCGGTTGCAGACCGGCGACGAGATGTCCAAGCGCCACAAGTTCCTCTTTGTCACATGGATCGGGCCCGGTGTCAGCGTGCTGAAGCGCGCCAAGATGTCCATTGACAAGGCCATTATTAAGAACGTCGTTTCGGTGCGTATAATCGAATATTGTATGAGCAAGCAATGATTATTAACCTGAATGCGCTTTACAGAACTTTGCTGTGGAATTGCAATTGGAAACATTAACGGAATTCGATCTGCCATTCTTCATTGAATCGCTGAATAAAGCAAGCGGAGCCAATTACGGGACCGGAGTCAGAGATATCTAAAAGTTACCAGTTAACATCCAATCAATCAGCGAGCCAACCAGACGGACGCATTGTGCGCTCATCGAATGGATAAATAACAACGAGAGATATAGATAAATGAATACAGAAGTAAGCAACGCAAAGCGCACTGATTGAAATATATTTACCTACATTACAAGCAACAACTAGCTTATGCATTTTTTGCCGCAAAGAGTATATAATGGCAATACTTTCAATTGTATAATGTATAAATATGTGAACAATGTTTGCGTTTCGAATGCAATCAAACGAAAAGCGCATCAGTAGTGCGCTCTATTTGTAATTTTTGCTACGCATACGCATTATAATATTTTATTTATATACATATGTTTTATTCCTAGTTTGCGGTGGCATTTAAAATATTATTACAATTGTAATTTAATGTTCCACTAATATATTATTTTAAGTACCCCATGTGTTTCAATTTATAAACCTTAAATCATAGTAAATTGAGTATGTAAGAAATCAGCAACCAATTATGCTTCTGTATCTTTATTCATTTCTTCAAGACTTTTAAGCACATATTTAGATAAGCACTTTTGAACCAAGGGAATAATTTGTTTATTGGCATCAGTTATAATTTTAATCCCTTTTGCAATGCTTTCAAGTGTTAGACTCCCAGTTTGATAAAATTGTGTAATCTGCTCATGGGTGCTCATAATTGAAACAACAACAAGTCCATGATCATTCACATTGTTCTTTTCCATTACACTCCCCTTTGTGGAAGTCATATTGCAAAGTTGCTCCTCTTTTAGGGTCGGATCAACAATGAAGTTATTTTCAATTATGCCAAGTGTTGCTGCAGTTATTAAGTCATACATTGGAACACTAGCTTGTGCCAAAGCAATGCCAGCACCAGTGATTGCTGCACTCAGAGCAGAACCATCATTTTCTAAGACCAGTGCATAAATATCCACTTGGAAGTTTGGAAATTCATGCAAACATACTTGTGGTTCTAATGCTTGTTTGAGAATTATGCTATTCTGTTTTTCTTCTGCATCCTGTTGAAACATACGTCTTTGTGGACAACTAAAAGTTGCATACTTGAATTCACAATATAATTCACCCATTTGGCTGTATTCAGTTTTGTTTGGTATCTCTCGGGGGTCATAACATGAGACTATTACTTTTGTGTTGCCCACTTCAATGTATGCACTTCCTTTAGCTTGACTTATCACACCAGTTTTCATAACTAGAATTCAATGTTTTATTACAAATGTAGGTAAGTACGTATAATAACTTACATATTTTGCGGTGCTCCAAATATTCTCGGCCATCAGCACGTTTTCCATTATTTATTGCTTCTTTAACTTGCGCATTGAATGATTTCGCATTTAAATTTGTGTATAATAAGTAAGGCACTGTATTCTCAGGTCCATTTATACGTCTATGATCATAAGGCATTTTGCAAAGAAGTTATTTGAGTATTTGGAATTATGTTTGTTTATATAAATCGTATACGTTCCATGAACATGCGTGCCACTATGAACGAAATGAGGTTAGAATCTGCTGGATTTAGCTATACTTTGTTTTGCCGATCGTGGCGCTCGCATCTTGAGCTTTTCATGCATTAACATATATGCATAGTTTGTTATGAGCAACCTAATGCATCTAAAAGTGATTTCTGTCGTGTTTTGAAAACCAAATGATATTGATTTCAATTTGGATCCATATAACTACCGTAGATTTACAGAAAATACACAGAAAATACAAAAATACAGCATTTTCAAAACTTTTGTTGCATGCATAGGCTATTCTCGTAATTTCCGTAATGTTCTTCAAAAATTCCTTTAGAGATGACATGTACTGTATGAACTTAACTTAAGTTCGATGCAACCCGTATCCCTATCAAACTTATCCAGTATCCCTATATGGACTACACTATGGAAAATACTAGACTATATCCATGATACGATTTTCGAAATATAAAAGTCCAGCAAGTGCTGCCACAATAGGGAAATCAATAACTAAAGTATTGATATTTGTATTCCAGCGATGTTAAACGGGTAGTATATAATACTTGTACATTTAAAATTAAATTATTTATAAATATTTAATATATAAATTCTTTAGGTTTTTATTAATAAATTTATTTGTAATTGGTATCCATTTTAGAAATTTAGGATACATTTTTGATTATATCTTATCGATAGTTAATTAACTAGCTAACTTAGCTTTAACTTGAGAGGTTTTATCAATATACGTGGTATTGTGTGAAAAATTCGAATCTTAAAAATTAGAATTTTAATTTATTCAAATATGTTAGTCTCTACTTTCGTTTAGCGTATATTGATATTCTGTAATTATCTCCATTTATCCATTTTCTATAAATAATGATTAAGATTCAAGCTTGCTAAACTAATTACATATTATCTTATTATAAAGTGTTTGAAGTAAGACCGAATAAACTGATTTTAGTTTTAATTCGAATATGTGAAAATATGAATTTCAGCATCGACTCATAAGGTAACACGCAACTATAAATACTTACAAAATAATGACTTCATATTAAATATCCTTTATGATTTTAATTTAAACCCATCCAAGCACAGTACTTTGTGGAGATTTCTACCTACGTATTAAAGCAACGAATGTCAGTGTTATCGCCGAATAAATGAGGGCTTTATCGCATGAATGTTCTACGGCTCGCATTTAATGCGAACACTTAGTAGAGCAGTAAACGTTGCAAGAAGGTAACGTCTTAACAAACTAGGGTCATGATGCACAATTCCCATTGGCCATCTTTGAATTTAAATACCATCTAGGGCCCGATCGTTGGTAGAGGGTTGAAAACAACAACCAGCCCGGGTATTTTTTAATAGAAATATGCAATGAAAGACATGCAAAAATCTTGTAACAAGTACGATTAACCTTACTTATACTCCCAAAGAAAGTGAAACCTGTTTTATTTTTGTAAAAAGTATGATAGTGTTTCTTTCTATCTTTCTTAATCTCATACCCTTTTACCCCATAGCTGTCAGGATGATAGTATTCAAAATAGTTTATCTGTTTCTTGAGACAATTCTTTTCTAAAAATGTTTTCATTAACTTTCATTAGCAAAATAGAATATTACTTCATCTGCCATATCAGGGAATGTAAGTGATTGACATGCGGAATAATACCAATTTAAAAAATGTATTTTTCTCAGTAAATATGGACGAATTTTGTAATATTGAGAAATTTCCAATTTTGATGAAAAATGCAAAGCAAATGATGTCTCTGTTCGGAAGTACGTATTGCGAGCAATTATCTACAACCACGAAATTAATTAACAATGACCACCTACCAAGACTGCATCGTGAATCATTAGAAAGCTGCATACAAGGTACCTCATCAATTCCGGCTGATATTGATCAGCTTATATCAAACATTTTGGAGGCAAATTTCTCATTAAAAATTTCACGGTTTTTCGCTTTTTTGTTTTTTAGTTTTTACTAATACTCAGCATAAATAAAGTTTTGTAAATTTTTAATAAATGTTACGTCATGTGCGGCTCGCCAAAAAAATTAAAATTAAAATTGTCCCGTTGATCAAAAAAACACATCACTCGACCTTGTTCTATATTTATAAAACCGAATCACAAAAATAGCATAAAATAGCACCTCGCAAAAACGGTTCAAGTGATTTTATTAAACTCTAAGTTAATTAATGTAAAGTGGTCAAATAAAGAAAACGAAAAATAAAGGAAAGCCGATGGTATGGATCCCAAATTGTATTGCATAAATTTTCCATAGATGTTAACAATAAGAAAAGCAGACATTTAAATAATTGAATTTATTAAAACTCATATATTTAAATATTTAGTGATATAGTGATATAAAGAACAATTTGATGAAGAACAAAATCTAAAACTTCAAAGAAAACATGAAATGCAAAAGTGATACGGAACATTGTAAGAATCAGTTAATTGATGAAGATGTTAATTGATGACTTGCATCTTACAGAAAGATAGCGCATGGACTAGGACTTAATCTTGGCCAAGTTAGATTGAATCAAGTAGCATTGCAATACGAGTGAAGAAAATCGGGCAATACGAAGTTCACTGGTTAAGCTAGTATCTTACATCTCTACTAGCAGAAATGTGTTTTATGTATAACATTTTAAAAACAATTACCACACTAAAGAAGTCTTAGTTCAGCACATTTATGAGTACCTTGTATACATATTTTATTTAGTCGATATAATAGGTTTAAATTCTGTGCATGTCTATTGCAGTCTGATGATAGAATCATGAGTGAATACCACATAAATTTGCACATCAGTTTCAGATGTCTATGCAGCGATTCAATTAATGCCCATTATGACAACTTCGTGTTAAGTGCTGTTCACCAAGCGACTGCCGATGCCGTTCTCCGACTGCATTTTGTTACACCTTCAGATAACAATAGTTAATGGCCAACTCAAATTCATGGGCTTAAAATCGATTTACACTAAAGTGCAATCAAACAATCAGAATTTATAACCACAGTTGAACCATCCAATGCGTTTGAAATATTCATTGAGTCATCTAATCAAACAGTTGTTATTAAAATATTTGGCAACAATATTTTGTGCGTATCCCAACCGAGAAACAATGAATCAAACCGTGACAAACCTCGTATAACGACGGAATTCAACTCTCATCCGGAGCGGGATAAACAAAATTTGAATATTTCCCCGAATGGAAATTGCAACGCGTCGGGCAACTCTAATAGCAGAAACAAAAAGCGGGACTATGGTGCAGTCTTCTCGCTTCACTTCGTGGTGTAAAAATGGACGGAATTAATGTGTGCGCTTTAAGTGCGCGCTGCTCATCTGAAAACAATGCCGTCATCAATCACCGGCATTTCGAACGGAGTGCGCAATGCTAGCGGCAGCAGCGGCGGCGATGCCGTCGACTCCTGCGGGTTCATCACAGCTTGTTATTTTTTCCATTGCCGCTCGCAACGCGTTCAGCCATGCGTTTACGCCTGGAATTGTTGCAGTATTCAAATCGAATTACATCCAGCGATGAAAAGGCCAAATGGCAGGCATTTTTTCATGGCAGCCAACAACATTCCGTCTCAGTGCAAAACGCAGCCATATTTTCGCCGTCATAACATTTTCCTGCAATGTATTTGTGATGACCGTCGTCGTCGGCGGCGTCGGCGTCGCGCGCGAAGGCTTGCCAATGCTGCTGCCATCGGGAAACTCGCAAACTTTTCAATTTATTATTGTTTTCGAACAGCAACTCAGTCAACACGCAGCAATGCGATGCGCATCCGTATAATAAAAGGCAAACAAACGATCATCATTGTAGAATGTAAGTAATATAGACCAACTTTCTTTTCCCGTTCATGGCTGACAGCATTTTATGATCTAAATGAATGCTTTCCACGTAAAGAAATTTTAACTCATCATTAAGAATGTAAACATTTTCATTAAATTCAATCTTAATGGATATAGCAGCAATCGTAAATGTTCGTGTATAATCGTGTACAACGACAATGCACGAATACAACTTCGGCAATCATTTTTAGGTTAATGTATTGTCAATATTTTAAGTTTCTGATACGAAATCTCTTTGATATCATTAATAAATAATCATGTATGTGCATTTTCTCGCTGCGATTATTATCTAACGATATTAGTTCATTAACTAGTTGAAAGTCAAGCTGCCTTGTCTTGTATCATACATGCATGCAGCATCTATGCTGAGAGCATCATCAATGTTCAAACTTCAATCTTGTAATGGCAATTTTCATAATTATATTTGTACAAAGTGTTGCTTGTTGTACACCTCCAAGCTCTTCAACCACTACAACTATTCCAATGCATTACCTGAAGTTGTCCAATACATGATTTAGAGATTCTGTTGTTAACAGACCACGCATCTACAGGATGTTGTTTATGCATACACAAATACCTATTGGTATTATGCGTGCATTTAAGCAAAAAGTAACACTCAGTATAGTAATAACTTTATAATACGTGGAATACAAGGCTCGTGCGCTTCGTCTGCTGCAAGCAGCATACTTTGCGACCGCCAACAACATGAAACCGATGTGCGCACGCAGGCCTAAGCGTCGTATTAGTAGAAGTCGGTGGAAAACTTTAAAATTATGTCGCCCGGAGAAAATTAATTAACAAACTTTCGACTTGCACAACTTTTCGCCCTCGTTCATCGGGCTATGGCGGTGGCGCCCTCTGCTTCTATTGCTGTCGATGTTGTCAGAGCCATCATCACACTAAGCTGCATTTTTACAAAGGCCTAAGATGTATTTTGTGCGCATTAAAATTTCGCTAAGCGTGTTTTGATGATCAAAACTTTTATTGGATAGCCATTATGATATTGTAATAATGATACGTCGTTTGAGGGAAATGTGGATTCTACGAATTAGGGCGCAAGTTTCAAAGCATTTCATCACACACGTGCATGTCAAAAAGTGTGCGATGCATGCGAGTCGGAAATGGGAAACTTTCAACTTAGTTAATCCAATTATCCGGCGTGTAAGTCGAATTTTCCGATGCGTACGTACTTCTTCATTCAGACGCGTTTTCCTCCTAGCGTGTGTAATGTCATTTCACGGTTCGCGCAATGCGAAACCGGCTTGAAATTACGATCGCAATAGCAATTCGAATTCCCTCATTCTCATCCCGTCGTAAAGTATTTCAATTTATATTTCTTGTTTATGCCTTACTTAACTTGCCCGACTTCATTAGCATTACTCACTTGGCTTATTAAAATTGTCCAATATGCACATTGTGTACCTCTTAAAACAATTGTTTAGCAAAGCAATTGATGAATTGTTATGCCGGTTTCGGTATTTAAGCTTTCAGGATGAGTTACTGTGATTATTGTCGGTGGTCGATGGCTTAAATTGGTTCATCGATGACCATGGTCGTTTGCTGGAATTCGGTGGTAAATAACCGCATGGTGGACGTGTCCTGCAGGGATGTGCAAGTGCATACACATGCGACCGGCTTGATCATCACGATCGCGATGATGAGATGCGCACACGTTTTCACGTTTCAGCGCACTCAATGGTTTCCCCGACCATTGCCTAATTGTAATCCAAACGCAGCGCATGCTAATTATGCGCGTTCACACGAAATGCAAATCCCATTCGAACACAGTCGCTATCTGTGCAAATAATAATCAACTTGTCCCCAAAATCCCACCGCAAATGGTGAACATTTGTTTAAAATTTATAACTGCATTTGCGCACAAGTATTTTCAAATCGGTGATATGTGAAATCGCGATTATTTTTAACATTTAATAACGCAGCAAATTGAACACGCAATTCATAAATTATGAACTAATAAGATTGTGGCTCAATTAGATAGATTCATATCGCACGCATAGAAGAATCCAGAAGGAAATAACCAAAGCAGAAAATCCAATATTTTATCCATTTATGCCGTAACAATAGCGACACAATGCGTGCGTAGATTGGAAACAAGGTAAACGTTTCATGTTTGATTCTCGTTTGCGTTCGAAAGTTAGACGTACCGTACGTCGTCCTCGCGTCGACGAAGCGCATTACAAGCACATGTTAGCGAAGGGCAAATTTGATGCAAACATGCGAATGGCGAGCAAATAAACTTCTCTTCGCTGGCGCTGCGAGCGGATTGCATCAGATTCATTTGCAAAGTTTAGAAAACCGCCATTCAACTTTTAACTAGCACTTTTTAACTGATGAAATCCACTTTAATTAAAGCTCAATCAAATCGTGCTTGTTTTACTTGTAAAACTGCGACAATTAAAATTCGGCTGAATATATGGCTTAAAATACCATTCATCTCCGGGTATTTTAAGACATGAACAAGTGTCACATTGAATGACAATAGCTAGTCGCAGAGTATGATTGAATTGCACGACAAGTTGAGAGTACGACGCAGTGCAACGAATATTAATGATATCCGCACGCTGATAAATAGTTGACGTATTTGAATAAAGAGAAAAGCGCCCTGAGAAAATGCTGGCACATCAACATGGCTGACACAGACGTATGTATGTGCGCGCGCATGCCAGCCATCGCGCTCGTGCGTTGGGTTGCCAAGAGTGTATGGAAATGAAGGCTCCCAGGATGCAGATCGCAGCCGTTTACATAAATCAACGATGTTTACACATATTTTCCATCGAGTTATGCAACTCGTCGCGCGTTCACCTTACGCGTCACGCGAATTGAAAAGAGAACGAATGTAAATCCGCCCGAACCGACTATTACGCTTTTTGCAACAATGTTACGTTGCAACAAAATCCGCTTTGCATTCGAACTTAATCAAAAAACAATGAAGGACACAATAACATTCGACTTGTCTCTTTACGCATGAGCGAGCGGCTCTGGTGCTTGTTTTTACGTTTCGCTTGTTTCGCATTCGGCCCCCAACGATTGGAGGCAGTCACGCTTCTCTTCACCGCCAGCAGCCCAGTCCTAGAATCTCTTCATGCAGCGGCAAAGTCGAGCATCTGCCACACTAGGATTTCTCTACTTTTATTTCAGTCAGATGTTCGATTTTACATCCAATTTTACTGCAGATTCTTTTATTTTTCTCCACTAGCAGCTAGCCACCCCACGGACCCGACCATCATTTCCTCGCATTTCTCCTTCACCCTTCGTTCCCTCGTGCGTTTTGCATTTCCTAACTTATTCCAGACGCTCTCATTCTAGCGTTTATCTATTTATAGTGTGGCAGGTTCGTATTTCGCATGAATTAACACAATTTTACTTTAAAATGTAATAATATTCTCTTGAGGATAACATATCCTTGCAAAGATGTGCGGGATGGAATGATATTGATTTTGATTTCAATTCCAAAGCAATTTTAAAATGCAATATTAAGCCCATCGAATTATATGATGTTTGGCGGAGAGCAAATAAATAGAAGTCGACTCGTATTTTTAATATTGTGTTATGAAATACGGCACTGCATCGTTGTCTCTTTTGGGTGAAATTTAGTGGTACATTTTATACGTTGTTGTATCTGAAAATCTCGACTTGTAGACAAACATGCACTGCCGTATACGTTGAAAGAACCAAATAAAAGTCACAACGTCGAAGGGTTTTCTCCATCCATTATATGCTATTCGTTTTCTTCCGCCAGCGATGAACAATAAGAATTGAATATTCTTTCAACTTTTTAATGAATAATACTTTTCTTGGTAAGTTAATAAATAATAGCTGATTCAAGATTTTAAATTAAAGCAAATATTTCTTAAAATTAAAAATGTAATTTACGCTTCTAGCCGTAACCAAGCATATAATATTTTTAAAATATTTTTTTCCAATACGTTCATAACTTGAAAATATATAATCAGATTAAAAATTAGTCTAAACCTGAACGTAACTATCAAGAAACAAAGCGTGGTTGCATAGTTCTTACAAAGTTCTTTTTAATATGTAAAACATCAGAAGTAAATGTATGAAACCACTTTTATGGCAGCATTCAATAAAATGCCTGGTATAAAACAAACAATTACCAAATTGCTCGCACAGGTTTTACTTGTTTGAAAGGCAACAACAATAGCATTATTTATAGGCTATTGTAATTAGAAATGTGCTATTTTATGGAAACTATCAAAAGTATTAAAATACCGTATTTCCCACGCTATAAGACGTGACTCTTTACCTAGAAAAATAAACTTAAATGGAAAGTTCACTTTAAGACATCGTCTATTCAACAAAGTAGTCAGAATATTCACCAAGTTTTCAATAATTTACCAATATTTTTTGTTTAGAGCTCAATATTGCTAGTATGAGTTATTATACAGGCTGTCCCAAAATAAGTGCTCCAGAGGAAACTTAAAAACGGCCATAAACGTCAGTTAAATGATTCAGCTCGCTCTCTGACGACCCCAAGATAAATCATAAATTAGTTAAATAACATTTATGGCGGGTTTTACGTTTCCTATGGTGCAATTATCTTGGGACACCCTGTAAATAACAAAAATGAAATGTGAAACCTATTATAAAATACATTTTTCTAAAAATCCTAAAAATTAAGATGCGTGTTATCGTGAAGTACATCTTTTAATCCGGGAAATACGATTTACTAGAAAAATTTTAAGATATTTCTGATTTAAGTTGTCACTTAAAATTCACTGGATGAAATATTAATAAATGAAATATTATTTTTTGTATTTTTTAATGTACTTTTCTTGACGTCTGTATATATTCTCCGCTCTAATATTAATTAAGATAAAATTTTATGAAGTATAAAAATATTTTCTCCAACACGTACTACGTTTTCAAGAAACATCGCGCATTTTATGTTTGCCAACGCAATCGCACTTGCAGAACATGCATCCAATCCTGACAAATCTCATAAAATTGTGATTTATTGCATCCATGCATGTTTCAAAAAAACGAGTATAGGTGGTGCTATGCATAAGCCATATTTACCCTTGGTTAATGCCAACATCTGCAAAAAGCACGTAAAGAACAGAATGACTTTTTCAAATGATCGTTAAAGTGTCATTATCGCGCTGAACATACTCAACTGGACACATTTATCGTTCTCTGCATGATTAAACCCTGGCAATGAGGTGTGAGGACTCATATTCAGTCATTATGTGTAAATATGTCTAGTGACCTTCCAACCAACGGCTACGGTTTTAATTTTTTCGAAATATTTCGTCTGTATGATTGACGAGGGCATTAAATGTTCTGCGACGGTATTGATTTTCACGGCTGGATGGCATTAATATCAATAGTGCTATTTTAATATCCTTAGTTTTGAGACATCATTTCGTTAGGTAATCGTATCGTAATTTATTGCCGAAGGATGTATAATGTATTTGGGTGTCTTGTGCGCCACTTCCGCTTTCCGGTATAAACATACACGTGTCCGATGATGAGTAATGGAGCGTCATCGATGCTTTGTCAGCAAGCTGCCAGACGGGCCTTGGAGGTTTCGACATCGATGACGACCGCAAATATGGATAACGGCCAATAAATAAACCATCAACCAAGTGTTTCAAATCACCTATTGCTCTGTTGTTTTGTAATTTTTTCCATCCCAATATGAACATTGTGTATATTTGTAAATTTGATATGAAAATGTCTTCCGCTTCCGGTTCAATAGCCCAGTGGCCATGTGATCCCTGAATGAAATTTGTCAGATTATTCATTAACATAATGACGAGGCAAATGAATTAGGATCCTGTCACGATACAAACGATGTGTCCTTCCTTCTCTAATCTGATATACGCAATATATAATTCTCGCGTCGTCGCACTCACTTTCGTTGTTATTCAATCCCACCCAATGAGCTTAGATTTTCTCTGGCGTTTTGGAGTTTAATTTGTTCAGATTGAATTCCGCTTTTATTGTATTCTCCTCGAAACCTTTTCCGCTGCCCCCTGAAGCGTTTTGACGCGTTACGTGTGTATTTATTTTATTCGCGCTATAATATTCACGCAGAGTAAACAACATTTGCATTAATTTATTACAATAATTTAAAATTAATTAAATTAATTAAAATTCACTAAAACAAGCTTACTGATACACAGGAATGGCATATTATGGACAGTGGCAAATTGAAATACCTTTTCTAGGGGTGTGGCATTGCTTCATCGCGTAAATTAAACTTTTGCAAAGTAAAAGTGAAATAACTTTATGAATAATTGCTTCACTCGGTGTGTCCTCTCTCTCTCCGGTCATTTTAATTCAAATCTGCGGCTTTGGACTGTGCGACGTAGAAGTCTGTATGTGTTTGTTTAATAATGACTTTCAGTCGATTTTGGGATGCGCACTCGAATACTTCTATCAGTTTGTTTGCACATTCACAAATCCCAATTTTGATTTGCTGGACCTATTTTTTAATCCACTTAAAGCTTTAATGTCGGTGTGTCATGTCATATTTAATATAATAAATCCGTAAATTATATATAATAACCAGTAGCTATCCATAATTACTAGTGAATTTGATACATATGATAAATTTTTACTTTTAATTTATCATATTAATTCCTGTACAGGGAAATTCAATATTAGCAGTGGTTTGTCACTTGATTTCATAAATTTTAAAAATTTATCACATTTACCACATGCATTGGGGATTATGTAAAATTACCTGTTATTATGTAAATTCTACAGACTATAATTTTAACTGTTGCATATATTTGTTACAGATAAATTGTAGATTATATATAATAACCGATAATTCTGTATAATCTTCTATACACTTGGTAAATATGATAAATTTATTGAAAATTTATACGATCATTGTCTTGTATGTTACACGAACCACTTCTAATACTGAAATTTCCTTGGAGATTATGTATAATTATCGGTTATTATGCATAATCTAAAATTTATGATTTTAACCGTAACATATGAATCGGTCAGTTTACGATTTAATATATATCACATTCACCATTAGGACGATAACGCATATAAATCAGTGATAAAGATGATCATATTTACCAAATTGATTGATGATTATGCATAATTATCGGTTATTCTATATAATTTACGGATTTATCACATTGAGCGTAAGATATATAATAATTTTTTGTTAAATGAAGTATAAATTTAAATGAAGCTTCATTCGCAGACAAATAATCAACAATATCCGAGATGACGACGTAAACGATCCGTCCGCTCACGGTGCGAATTATGATAGCGCAAGTAAAATGACATGACGACAAAGTCGGCACATGAATGCATACATTATATACGGACACGTATTCCCCGATGAACGGACTGAAAGCACTTCCAATTGTAGTGAGTGAATGCAGTGAAATAGTGCGGAAGGCGAGCGAGCGGGCGCTAGGTCTGACGGCCGAAGCGGGAATCCAATTTCGTCTTATTCAGATCAGCGAGCTAGGTGATTCTATAAAGGTGGTATTGGAATGGCATCCGTGCCGCTGCCTGCCGCCGCCTGCCGCTCCGCGTCCCAAAGAAGCCAGCAGCGAACGTGACTGTATTTATTTCGGTTTGCTCCTCGAGGGAGATCTGCTCGAGCATAAGAGTTGAGTTGACAGGGTTAACTACTGCGATCCATTTGCAGCTAAAACTAGCTGCAATGCGCCCGCATTAAGGATGCCTCGTGCACCATGTGCTGGCGGTGGCTGCGATGGCAGCAGCGGCGGCAATGTATGCATACACTCACCAAGGTTGTGTTCTTATTTGTGATTGCGTCTGCTCAAGCTTCGAGACTCCTTGTGTTCAACCGAAGAAGGATAACAACGTTTGCTTTCCTACAAATTGTACCTTTTACTCGGAGCGAACGCGTTTGCATGCAATTTTGGATGCGCAATCATAAGCGAAGTGGGGAGATTTTTCTGGCGCGAGCAGATGTCGAGTTAGTGTTAGTTTCCACCGAGGATTTTACATAAAATGGAAAAAGGTTTACTTTCCCTCGACGGGTTTGAATAAATTAACAATGCTAAACTAACCCACTTCTCCCGCTGTATTTATTATAATCTCACATTTATTTTGCAATTCTTGAAATGCTCAAATAAGTAATTTATTTTAATTATACGGACAAGTGCGGAAAAAAGTGCGAATGAGGTGCAAACAGAGCGGCAGGAAACGGATGCGAAGAAGGAAGGTGCCAAAAGCGGAAAACTTGAAGCAGCTGTTACGCACAAATTTGGACACCATATTGCGAAAAGAAACTTTGAATTTTCACACAAAGTGCGCATACATTATACGATTACACTTGCTCCACCTCCGTGTGCAACTTTTGCGAAACGTGCACTCTCAATTTCATTTCCTCTTTCCGCCGCTGTGTGTTTTCGTAATCATTTAATTCGTCGTCGTAAAGCAATCGCTAGCACTTGAATTATTAGATAATGCTGCTGTTAATCGTAAAATCGAGCGCAGAATGTGCTGAGTGAGCGGCGCGTGCATCGCTGCAAAACAAATGCAGCGAGGAAAGAAGGAAGCAGCTGCATCGTACTAAATTCAATTCGAGTGGTAAAGTGAATAAAGTTCGCGGGCGGCAGCAACAGCAACACGGTAGCGCGCTTGCTTTTTGAAAACGCAGCAGACCGCCTCAAGCAGGATGCTGCCACTATTTCCGCATCGTACTCTTCTTCGCGTACGGCGCACATTGCTACACCGCGAGTGCGTAGGGTGGCAATATACTTTCAATCTGTTGGAGTGAGAGTAAAGTGAATAAAATGAATAAAGTGCTCCCCTTACGACGACGACGATGTCGCACGTTGTCGAGCTCCCTGTGCGAATTCGCGCGTTGCTCGTAAGCAAAGGGCACAGATCAGAAATGTAAAGAAAACGCCGAATGAAAGAGATTTCATTCAATTTCGTTGCGTACCTTTGCAGATAGCTTTACGCGATTCCTCCAAATGAGATTATAAAATGTTTTGTTTTTCATACTTCTTTCATGCAAATTACTTTTTGATAAGTATTTCTTCTTCGGTATGCCAAATCTGAATCAATGTTATCTATGATCTTCAGATATAAAGAATCTGAAGCAAGTATAAATAATTTAACAAATATTATTTTATCTACTTGGCAACGAAAGTGCGTAGATGAAATATATCTGATATTTTACTTCACTTTTATCAACACCGTTTACCTCTTTATCTTCTTCGCATACTCTCTTAATTCAAAAGAATTTTGAATATGATGAAATACGCGAGATTTGTCGAAGTGTGATGATAATTCTAAAACGCTTGCAACAATATTGTTCATTCAATTTCATTTTGTTTATTTTTCAAAGGATATAGCATTTTAAAAGACGTCCTTAGTACTACTATCACGTTTCATTAGAAATAATTGGTAAAAATCCTCTAGTTGATCCGATTCATAGTTTTTGAGTAATCCTGTTACCGAATTTTCCAGTACATTATTCATTTTTTCTGAAAATGTATCCCCTTAAAAGTTTAAGGATTAATATCTCCTAATGACATTATTGATTCTTTCCTTAGGAGGAAAGAATTTAGTAGTTGACATTATTTAGAAATTATATTGAATTTAAAATAACTTTTCGAGTTGTTACGAAAGATTATAATATTATCCTACTTAACATTTTTTAAAGATTTATATTACTCTGATGTTCATAATTAATACCCATAAAATCTTCTTAATTTGTATTGGAGGCTAAATTCTGAAAAATATGAACGAAACAAGGCAAAAGAGAATTGTGGTACCAATAAGTGTGATTGGGGGCGCCACTGATACCCGCTTGGAGGAGCCACTGTCATCGTACTTTTTAATTACAGAATTTATAAATAGATTAACATCTTAACATTTTTCAAAAATTTACATTACTCTGATCTTCGTAATAATTAAACATAATTAATAGATATGTTGACGGGCAAAATTTAGTTATTTGCCGAGTTAAAAGCACAAAAAAGTGCGCACAAAATGTCAACCGGAAATTTGCAACGTCAAGTCTGAAAACGTAGCTCACGTACCAAAATCCAGAGCGAGGACGAGACCAAGCAAAACATATTCATTCGCATGATTGATAGCGACGGAAGGAAACTCTATTATCACCTGAACCTTCGCAACCACATTCAGTACGTGCACACTACATGCACTCTGCTCGATGCATCTGACAGACGACATTGGCGTGCAATCAGCGCCATCACGGAAGGCAACATCCACGCTGCTGCTGCTGCCGGTGTCCCCATTTCTTTGCATTTATGTGTATTTTATTCAGTTTTTATATGCGTAATAAGTCGTTGGCTCGATGCACATTGCACATGAAAAGAGTGCGTGATTATATCTGTTTTAATTTCATCGTCGCTTGACGAACGAAAGTAATTAAAAATGCAATTCGCTTTGACGTCCCGCGCGTAAAGGAGTGCAAAGCGACGTGGAGCGCATATGAATTGCGCGCCGTGCGCACTCGCGTTCTAACAAAACAACTCCGGACATTATCACCGCGCTAACCTTTCGCATTTGTTGGCGGAGTGCGCGTAATGGCGGATGTGATGTATCACAGCGGTGGCGGCGGCGCGCATGTAGATGGACGATGACAGACGACTGAATGGGGTTGCACCGAGCTGTTCTTTGTGTTTGCGCTCCTGATCGCTGAAATTTTCGTTCTAAACGGCGTGAAACGCGACTAAACACAAACATCTTTGACGAAGCTTTAAGCTGCATAGTGGGATTTGTTTTTGATGTCTCAATTTTCACGTTTATTTCGTGTTAATTTATTTTTTTCTAACAAATGACACAATATTATAAGTAATACCAGCTATAAAAAATGTTTATACATTTCACGTGAAGAAATACCAAGTGATATTTCTTTGTTTTTGCGTACAGCTTCCGCATATGTGTACGGAAAATAAAAAATTAAAATAGGATGCCAAGCGCAAAAAACACATTATTTACGCAAGCGGCTAATTCCATGTGAAAAAATGCTTGGTGTTGCATAAAATAAGAAACGTCACATGCGAGAGTTACTGATGGATCTCGATGCGCGCGTGTGCTGCCGCTCTCTCTCGCCGCCCACTCGTCGGCGGCCGGATGGCACGAGTGAGCTGCGGCGGCGGCGGCGGCAGCGGCATTGGCAAAAAAGGACATCCTTATCTACTCAGTACACACGTTGCACTAGTTTTTCTGCTTCTGGCGTCGACGACGGCGCCATCTACACGCGCACACGCCACCTTTTCTTGTTCCTTATTCGACTTCGATAATGCATTGAAGTTGACGAGTTCATCCCCGGTGAATAATGGAAGATCTCTTGTCGTTCGTCTTGGCTGCCTTCGCCCATAGGCCACCCACCAACACACTGCATTATCCTCATCATCATTGCGGAGTCGCCTTTCACGCTTATGCGTGCTCCATTTTTGCGTTTTGCAATTTCCCTTCTTCGTTTCTACTACGTACAACACGTTTATAATGCCAAACTGTCACCTGACCTGTCACTCAGCCACTGCGTTTGCGTACGAGTGCTTATAAGCGATAACAGCAAGATAGAGTATCGCCGGATCCAATAAGATTACATCAGAACACAAATCATCATCCGAGAAATATGCGAATTGGGTTGCATATATATGTGCTGCTCTTCTTCTGTCAACGGCGCGAGAAAAACTTATTTTGCATTTGAAGTCGACGAAAATATTATATTATTTCGTTTGCGAAGCGCTAATAAAACATATTGGAGAATAAAAATATGTGTTTGTAGATATTAAAATCTTAATGGCACATTTTTCGTCCAGGAAATATTCCGATTTTTGCAGATTTTTGTTTGAATTCGCCGGGTTGTGTCATCATTCGTTTGCATGCGTTGGAGGAGCACGCCAGAAGCATCAAATTATACAAGAGTGCCCATATAATTTTATAGCTGAGAATTTCACATCGTAAGCGCACCTTGCACCGCTTTCGAATCGACTTGGAAATATCTATTGCGAAATGGAATTCGAAAATATGTAAACGAGAGCAGTCTGCTCAAATGTTTACATCTTGTGTTTGATGTGTAACTGGCTTCAATCGTTCGATCTCTGCGTTTGCTTGCACACTCATTGGAGGTGAAGGACACATCCAAACTCACCATCCAAAAATTTCTTAGTTGCACAAATTTATACATTTCAGTCATATGTTATGTGTAAAATATCATTTTGAGACCGCAAGATGATATTTTTAAACTAAAAATGTGGGGTGAAATCTGATGTGGTTCTAATATAAATGTGAGCAGTAAAACAGTGAGTGAATGATTATCTTTCGCGACTAATGAGTAACCAATACTTTAGCACACGAACAAAGCAACTCTATAGCAAAGAAGTACGAGCGGGAAAAGCTATCGTAGGTTATAAGTGCGCATTCGTACGAATTTATTTGCCATTTCAAGCAGAAATTTTTAATTGCCAGTCGTAGAAAGAAGCGCTTCTCTTTGCGAATCCATTTATAGCGGCACTCAGCGCACAATGCGGCGCGGCGCGCGACTAATTAATCAAGCAGAAAGCAACGCAATTCATTAGTATGGATGCAATAAATCTTCAATTAGATCGCAATTACTTACAGCGCATACAGTGTGCGAATGTAAGACATGGGCGACGCGCGCACGCAGGCAAATAGGATGGCTGAAGAAGGTGTGACACAAAAGTGCGCTGAGATTGTTAACGATCAATTACAACTATTCGGCCAGCGTGGCGGCGACGGCGGCGGCGGTGGCGGTGCATAACTATTTGTTATGTTATGCGCGGCACGTCGGGCGCCTCCTTGCGGCCAGGAAATATTGAACGGAGGCGGGATGTAATGAAATGTTGATGCGTTGCGGACGTGTACGTTGTTTTCTCGCTTTTTGTCAGCCGTATGGCAATAGAATTCAAAATATACAGAGCAAGAGAAATGTACGCAAGAGAGGCTTTAATTAAACGGTTTCGTATGCAGTTCGTGATAGCATTCGCCCAGGGTCGGCCTCCTTAAATGCCTCGGCACGCCGTGCACTCGTCGGGCATTCGCCGAATGCCGAATCTGTGTCCTGCTTGGCACATTTCGATTGTTGGCTGAGGGCAGCAGGAGTGACCAGCAATTAGAGCGAAAGGGGGTGCGCATTCAACATCCAGCTGTGTCCTGAATACCAAACGAATGCTGCAAATATAAATAGACTTTGTGTCTTTCTTGCCCGTTCATCACTGATATTCATTAATATATTATAATTAAATACTTAGTTGTATATTTAATATCTATAAAGGATGTGAGTATTCTTTTATTATGAGAAATTCATAACATATTTTGTATCAACGATATTGTCTACTCTTTGCCTACATAAGAAAAAATACACTGAAATATAAATACCTATAAGATCTTCTTAATTTTCGTTTGAGGCTAGTTTCTGAAGGATATGAACGAAACAAGACAAAGGAGTTATGAGTTGTATCGGGGTACTAACGAGTGTGATTGGGGAGCCAATGAGCAATTGTAAACCATTCTTTTTAATTAGATTATATTATATATCAACATTTTTAAATATGCAGTTTTAAATAATAAATATGTTAATGGGCAAAATTTAGTTATTTGATGAGTCGCACAGTTAAGAGTGTGATTGGGGGAGTCACTTACCAACCGCTTGGGGGAGCCACTGAACAACCGCTTGGGGGAGCCACTGAGCAACCGTAAATCGTACTTTTTTAATTAAAGAATTTATAAAACATATAGAAGGAAATACTGGTGATAATTTAAGTTTGCGCTTACCTCTTGAGTTCCGAAGTTGTAATTACTGAGCACTGATTGGCAATAAAGTTCTTTTAATAATGTTTTACGAATTTTCTCGCAAACATTTTTGTAGTTCGTCTTGCACGGGATGCACATTAATGAAAAGAACTAGGTACTTCAAAGATGAATAAAAATCACTCACTCGATGAATCAAATGTAAGATATGAGTGTGCTGGATCGCATCCAATGCACGGCTAAGAAATAGTGTGGTACTTTATAGCTTAAATCGCAGTTTTTAATATCAAAAGAAAGTTTCTTAAGTGTGTACATATATTAATGAAAAATGTCTGTTATTTCTTGTGTTAATAATATTTTAGCAATCAACATGTTACAGTCATTTTTGCAGTTTACAGTGAATTTTCATGTTCTAACGAGTGTCAATAACATGACTGAGTACAAATAGGTATGTACCCAATCTGGGTTTCAATTTTTTCTTTACATAAGCATAAGTTTTATTATATACAAATGCTTTTAAAATACATATCGGAGGTTAAACAAATTCGCACTGTGTCTAAAAACATCTCTCACTTCAATGCAGACTTTACCGCAGTCAAAATTCATTATGAACACCACAGAACATGAAAACGTCATGTAACAATCAAGAATATTTACATAAAACATCCAGGTTATATCTAATTACTGATGGTTGAGTGTGAGTATTTTCCGTATAAACCTATGTCGTTTCTCCGCGTTAAGCTAAATTACAAAAATACGACTTTAACCATAAAAACTTTATAGAATTATCACGAAAGTGTTAGTTGAATAATATATTAACAAAAATTGCATAGGAAATGAAAATACCATTTTTCCATGCAAAAAATACGTGAATTATTTATTGCATTACGCAAATATTGATTATCACTTAACCATTCATCAATAGCGTTCATGTGATCTGTATAATGAGCAGATGAAGGAGAATGCACATCGTTTGTTTGTGCATTGCTAATTGCACTGTGTCCGTGTAATTGGCTATCATCGTGACGTCATTGAAATACGCAAATTGAAATAGTGATGAAAAGTTGCTAATGGCTCAGCGGTTGAAACAAGCGGATGCATTTAGCATGCAAATGCATCGACAATTTTTGGCTACCCAATCGTCCGTGTGATGTTCGCGCGTAGCGCACGTTCACTGGAATTCATCGTGTATTTATGAAAATATGGAATTTATCGAGTGTCGCTGTTGCAAAAAGCGGACGCGCGTCAATTTCCTGATGGAATTTTTTAATAAACGCAACACGGCTGCGCTATTAATAAATATTTGCCAAGTGCAGAATTGATTTCGAACTTTGCAGGATTTCCCGCACGTTCAGCGCTTTCTCCTCCGCGCGTTAAGCACACACATTCGACGCCGATGGCAAACTCATTAATTCCAGTGTGTAATCTTCGTTTTCATTCGGCTCGTTCCACGCTGCGTCTTCAGCGTTCATTAGTCTTCCGGGGATTACAATTCGCGAGGAGGCACTTTTAATTAACTTTCCCGTTGCGCGTGCGTTTCGCGTTCGCGTCGATCGAATGCGCCGCCGATGATGATGTATCACCAATACACGTTTTAACTGCCACACGCAAAAAAACGACGACGACTTTGTACGCGGATTTAATGTGTGCTTTGCCGGGATGTTGATTCTCATTGTAATACTGTTTATGTTTAACGTCACAACACGCACGCATGCAGCTCTTGAAGCCGTGTGTGCAAACACTTTTCACACTGTTTACGCGCACAGCATGATGCGTCTGCCGCCCCCAGGCGCTCAATCGTTGACAATACACTCGAAGTGCCATATAAATATTCATGACGCTTTCAGTTTCCACGTAGTGAACAATTAGAATACAGTTTCTTTAAATCATATGCAAATTTCACATATGAATTGTTATTTATTAATTACCGCTACAAAAGCTACGTTCATTTAAATCATATGCCGTAAAAGACCATATAGATCTATATTAAATCAACAATGTATTTAA
>JARJDV010004072.1:0-32453 GCA_030264675.1 Anaulacaspis nigra
CGCAAAGTACACTCAACAGATATCAACTACAAAGCAATGCATTTCAATTTGAATCACTAACTCTATTAATCATAGCAATGAACTTACATCCGCGTACAGGTAACGCCGATTTTATTGAGTTAATCAATCCACCCAAAGCGCTGTCCACCCAAAAATCATAAAAACGATAATTGCGAATTTCCTAAATATTATTTCATCATACGATATAAAATATAAAGTACGTAACGTAATTTAAATTTCACGTTTCATTTGTTCGTCGCTTTTTTAATTATAAAATTTTATTATACGCTGTGTAATTAAACGCGAAAATAAATATTGTTGATGCAGTTTGTGATTTGCGCATCGCATTTTGTGATATGGGATTAAATAGCTTGCGATGCATTAATAAATTCATAATGTTTATAATTCGCTATTTCAATATTTGAAGAAACTATTTTTCCGCGTACATGTTTGCAACATGATACGCTCTCATCATTGGAACAGGCGTAATGCGTAATGTGTAATAACGTCATGAAGAATGTAATTTCGATTATGCCGAAACAGCACGGAAAACGAACGCGTAATGAAGAGCGCGCTTTATGCACGCATCTGCGCGCACATCGAGTATTAATGAAGGATGGATGGCTGGTTTGAAGCGAAGTACGCACGCTTCATAAACATCAACAAATGCATGTTGTAAATTTGAAGCATCCACCACAATTTCATCAATTTCCTGCAAAATTCATCAATGCGTCCACTCGCGTGCATCGCGCCCTCGTAAACATGCACTCCACATACTCAGCGTACTTAAAATGTGCGCCGAAATAAATTTTAAAGTTTTTCCAGCGCGAAACAAATATGTGCAAATAAACATGAATAAAATATTGATGGCACACTCAACATCAACACGCGTGCTAAATTACCTGTTAGCAGATATTTCATCTCACATTTGGGATGTTAAAATAAAAATTGATACGCAAAAGTGTTGCTGTCGCTGCTGTGTTTTGATTGAAATGAAAATTACTTACCATGCTAATGCATAATAAATAGGTACATTACTGAAAGTTTGTTGTGTGATGGTATTTAACAACAGCAGCAGCAACAACAACAAGTTGTTTCAATTCAACTTGGAACTCGCTCACCTACGCGCAAATAATCAATTGTTCTTGTTGTGCTTATAACGCGCGAGTGCAATGGTGCTTCGCCAGATTTGCCTGCGAGCAGTGTGTGTTCATATTTCGAATGTGCGTCAACGTTAAGTATGCAACTGATGATTGCATCGTGCACCACCCGCATATTCCGCGTCGGCGGTAGCCGAATTGATGATGTTGTATGTGTGCGCGCACAATGCGCACCGCGGCTAATGTTGTTATCCCGGAACGTGCGCATATCCAATGCTGATTCAATTATTTTCTAACATATAAATAATTGCATTACTTCCACGTTGCGTCGAATTGAGTACCCGGAGTGCTCGTTTGCTATGTTACGAATTGATTGCACATGTATAGTCGAATGATATTTTCGACCATAAAGGGCGCAATTTACTCTTCAATATGTTGTTAAATGCTACTTCATTGCACCAACGTTAACTCGTTTTTCTACACTCGATTTGACTGTTAAAATATTAACGCTAAGCTAGACATTTTTAACTCATGTTCGTCCCTTCGACAAAGAGTAAAGTCGCATGTGAACAACAATATATTGTTGAAATAAATGAAATCCTCTCAATTGATAAAAAATCATGAAAAATTTATTTAAATAACCCGTTTCATTGTTGTCATATTGTTAATGAAAATCGGAATTAGCAATGCATATTATGAATTTCACAATCCGAGGAGAAATTATGTGCAAATATATGTTAACACTAATATATTACACCCCCAAGGGATTAAATTGAAAATTACTAAATAATAACGCCTGCTTTATACATAGTCTAATTGTACCGTTGAATAATTCCTAATTATTAAAATAATATTGAAATCGTTTTTATGTAATTTGAGTGATGTTGAAATAAATGTTTTAACAGATTAATACGTTCCAAGTTTTGAACAAACTTGGCCAATTATTTTACCGCCACCTCCCAGTATTCCCTCATATTCTACATGGAGAAACGAATTTGGTAAGCAAGTCATAACAAGCAAACGCGTACGCCACATGCACGTATGGCGAGAGATATCTGTGATTAATTAGTCAACTATCTCGCTAATTGTCTAATTCATTAATTGGAACGCGCGTGCCATATCGTCGAGACCTTATTGTTTCGTTCGTTTGCATAAATTGCGTACAGAAAGCAAGCCAACCAGTCAGCCACATATTCAACGTGTAGTTTCGCAAAATTTGCAAAATTCAATTACGAAATCCATTCCCGACCCGAAACAATAAATAAATTTATAATCACGCATCCGCACTTGACGAATGCGAAGCCATGCTCCGCTTTGCTTCATGTGCTAAATCAAAAATTGAATTAATCACAATTTAATTAATTTTATAACTGCAATCAATTACTTGTCCCTTGATACTCGCTCCAATAAATAATAATCAACAAAATAAACTACTAATTGAAAATAATTACGAGAGTGGGCAAGCACTAATTAAACTTGAAATCTCACTGCAGCTTTCATATCATATTTTCAATAAAATATTCTACGGACGTATTTGACACATAAATTCAACCTGTTGTCAGTTTTATGTATTTGCAAACATATAAATTAAACGATGCGCGTAAAAAAATATTTTGCAAATTCCCTAAATTTCTTTGATTTATTGCAGGCGACTTGTTATGTGCGCTTTAAACTTATTTATTGGTTAATGAAAAGTTTACAACAATGTTTTGCAAGTATTCGCTACTACAAAGTCAATAAACGCAAGAAAAACAGTCACAGAGTGGCTTGCACTTCGAGTTTGTCTTCTTTTCGATGCAGCGAGGCACTAAAATCGTCTCTGTATTGTAAAAGTATATGAGACTGACTATAAACAAGACAACTGGTATTCGGTTTGCTTTTCCTGTGTTCGCTCCATGTCTATCTGCGCGCAAAAACAATACCGATTCGGCTGTGGCGGCTGCGACGTCGGCGGTGGCAAAGAATACATGCGAGCCGCGTTTCACGCGGTAAACCGACAAAATACTGGCAAGATGCAGCGCTCGCGCTCTATATCGAGACCGGAAACGAGGTTTTCTCGTTCAGCGATCCTCTGCACAAATATACACACTATAAACTTAAAACCGGCGAGCTAAACTAACATTGATTTTAAATAAATTCCAATTCCAATTTTACAATCTTGTTATTCGATTTGTTTTGCTTGCATTTAATGATCAATAACAAGGTAAGTGTAAATTATTTTTATTCCGGCGAGTAAACATTAGATACGTCTGTTTACACCAGTAGCAACGGCAGCAACAACAACAACAACAACACCCTCCCGGCACATGGTTTCATCCCCTTCGTAAATCTTGGAAATTGTGCGCTTACTGCCTCGGACCGTACGGCAGCAGCGATATGGCATGAAAATAAAATAAATTGAAGATGTAAGATTGCAAATTATTTGAGTTATTTCGCGGCACGAAAGGTGTCGCCTAAGAAACGCGCCCGCGTAATCATTGCATTATATTCATTGTGTTCACACAGCGTGCAAACAAAGAAAACACTTGCAAAAATGCCACCCATTATGAACACTGTTCGCTCGGCAAATTGCACGGATAACGCGGACATAGCGGGCGGTGAATGCAGGCGGCGGTAGCAGTAAGGATAAAAAATTAATGAAAATGATATCGCACGATAAGGAAAAACGGGGGCGGCATACAGCCGACGCAATTACGCCGTGTCCCAATTCATACACCACATAATCTGGTGTAATAAATGTAGACACACAATTAAAATAAGCTCGCGTAAAAAATTGACGTGCAGATAACCGACTACACCACGCCAAAAAAAAAACTGATGCGTGCGTCTTTTGTATCTTTAAAAAAGTGCGCGTCAAAAAGATCAAGCGAGACAGCAGCGAGAGGAGTTAAAATTACATTACATTGTGAGTCGGAAATATATTTTTTGCTTCCCCGGTAGTTAATTTCAGTGAACCTTAATGAATGTGCGCACCGACACGAAATGTAATAGTTTAAGACGCCGCAAAGCAAATGCACAAATAAGCCAAATCTAGAAAAAGTGCTTGCCATTTGTCTGAATTTAAAGTCCAAACTTTGCGTCAGTCTCTCCCCCGTACTCAGGTTGCTTGCTGCACATTTCCTCCGACGTCGTGCGCGCGACTAGACCATTTACTTATTTACTTCCTTTGTGTCGTGAGCGACTTCTTGCAAATAACCGAACCACCCCCGCGCTTCACTCGCAATCTCACCGGCGTTCATTCCTCCCGCGGCGGTGAAAAGGAATTCTAACGTTGATGTGTGTCGTCATAATAAGCAGCACATGCTTGCCGGTCGTCGTGAGCACCACATATGAAGTTTGGCAAATGTAACAAGCGTTTAGATATCTGAGGGCGGCTAAGTGAGTGAGTACGCATTGCTTGCAGCAAATACAACTTCGAGTCAAGCGGGACGCGTGGAAACAAGCAAAAGCAAGCAAGCAAGGGCACAGCATCTAGTGGGGACTCGCGTGTGCCCAATGCTGAAAGAGCTCCGGTTCTAATCCCGTGATATATAATAGCGCTGGCATTGACTAACGTAAGCAATTAATCTCGAATTACGCGTAAGCCGTCACTGAGGGGAAAACTCATCTAGGCTGCATTGTCTCAGGTCCCAGCGCTTCTAGGACTTGTCCAAATTAGGTGCGAACTATGAGACAGTTCGTCGCTGGTGCGAGCGCGCACACGTACTCCCGATTCACCAAACAGGTACATGGATTGGTGGGTATTTTACTTTTCGCATTAAAATTGCCGCAGCAATTATTAATTTTCCAGAGATGCTAGCGCGCGTGCTCCCAAACTAAATATTAATGACTATTAACTTTTTTGATTAATTTGCGCAAAGCACACACGCGTATCATCATAATTGAAGTCCAAATCCCGGGGGAGCTCACAAAATTTTTCACCATTTCGACCCGAGTCGTTTCCCAAAACGCCGAGGTAATATTTTGCTAGCAATCCTTGTACAACATTTAATGGACGAATGACCATGCTAACTAACAACGACCCTATCCGTGTTGTTTGCAACCCCATCCCCTCAATCATATAATACACCTAACGGAGTAAAGCTCCACTTATTGTGCGTGGCCGGAGCGTACATTGTTTGAATGCTTGCCCTTTGCGTTCCTATGCGTGTTGGGTTAAAATCAACCACTACCGTTGCCGCTACCGCCGCCACCGCTTTCCAAAAACCGGTTGCTGCCAACCGCCTAGCTGGTAAATAAAAACGAGGCCCGTTGAGAACCCAACAATGTCGAATAAACATAATGAGTTGGCGGGACGTTTGTTTCGCACTTGTACACGTTCGTTCGTTGGTTCGTTCGCGCGACGCCAGCTTAAGTTAATACAATTAGAATGGGATTGCCGTACAAAGGCGCGAGGTGACGAAAAGACAAAAAGACGCAATTATACACCGTTTGCATTATTTTCAATTTCAATAGCGCGCTGCCGGCAGCACACTTCTGTGCCCGCACAATTCATACGCAAGTACAACAATTGCTAAGTACGCGTCGAAATAATCGCGTTTTGATTTATATAATCTTATTTTCTGCTTCAAGTAACTTGTTAATCTTATTATTTCTACGTTGGCGGCGTTTATAACTTTTGTTATCATTTTATTAAGCATTCAAATCACATTCTCCGCCACAAAATAATTTTTCGCATGAAAATTTTTAAATTGCTATTGCTATTTCTGGTTAAGGGCTACGTATGCAATGTGAAGATTATGCGCAATGGTGCCCTTTACTCAGACAATTTGTATGTTAAATATTCAATTCCTCCATATGATGGCGCATGCTTATGCATCGTTACGCCGTGCATCTACGTGGTAGAGGCGGCAATTTTCGGGTACAGCTGGATATTGTCTTAAGCAATAAGTCACATGAATATTCAGCCAGCGTGCGAACACCTGGCGCGTGAAACATTCAATTATTCGCATTATCGTTTCGTGTCTATTGCACAACGTGCCTCCATCGCCGCCGCCGCTGCCGCCTTGGCATACCAGCCAGCCACTCTTTACCGCCCTTGGCAAATACGGCATAAAATATACCCAACTGATTTTCGGCTTCTTTATTTTATTTTTATAGCCCGCTCGACTGCCTTCCTCCGCACCTCGGATTTGCTTTCGATTTCACCCTTGCGCGCCCGCCGCCGGAAAGATAACGCAATTTCGCGTATGCGGTGTGCTCATAATTAAATCATCCACAAATTTTTATTCAAAACTCATAAATATTAAATTCGTCCCCAGAGAGCGCACCGCACCGTACTTCAGCCCGGTGCCGCACATACCAGTTATATAGATTATGTAATTACGCAAGACAGACTTCTTCTTCTTCTTCGTCTTCATCGCTTCAACGAACAACACACTTCAGCAAGACGCGGCCTAAAGTAGAAGAAGTCTCGTGGAGTGTAGGCGAGAGGTGAAAATCCATGCCGTGGAAGTGAGTGTACATGGCATGGCAACTTGCGAACGTTTTTCGCTCAAAGTTTGTGCCGTACAATGCATACGAGTAATGGAAGACGTATTTTGTTCCAAACAAGAAGAAGCCCACTTAAGCAACGAATTAAACGTTCTTACCTTACGTCTTAATAATAATCTCATGTAAAGTCTAAAAGACGTTTCTCATATAAGATACACATTTGCATTTACGAGTAGTAGTCCTACTTTGCGGCGAAATAAGGCAATGCACAACGACCAACCAAGCGAACGTAGAGCGCCTGCCTTGCTTGCCTGCCTCACGTCTTGTTCTCGACGCGTTCAAACTTTGCGCGCTGCCGTGCAGTTTACGTTTTAGTTTTAATTCGGAATTCGCTTTACTTTACCGCCCTCGCTCCCGTTTATTCGCTCGTAGCGAAGAGTGCTTATTAATAATTACAGCAGTGAAACATGCTGCCGTTGTTAATTAATATATGAAAATTTTATAGCTCTAACGTTTTGCCAATATTTTTCGGCGTTAATGAATCTCAAATCTAGCAAAATCCTCCCGCTCCATTGAAATGCACTGCTCGTAATTCGTAAACCAAATTAATAATGCGCACTGTCACATTACGTACGTAGTTAAGAATCTAGCAGCATTTAAATAAGAAGATAATTAAATAAAAGTGTCAACAATCTTAGGAATTAGATAAGCTTCCATACACATTCAGCGAGCAGCAATGAATGAAGGGTTGAATGCAATTATAAAACTTTTCGTAATAAATTAACGCATCCCCATACTCCGTGCGCAAATATCTCGCACGCGAATGCCAAAGCACGCTCTGTGCGGTTCTCATTCGCTCCATTTTAATTACGCGCGAGTAAATTAACCCCAACAAGTAACAATAATTAGTCCATACATGATGGCTTTTACGCAATATTCAAACTTATATTCTGCGCCAGCATGTATTTGATGAACTTTAATAGTTATTAACAATTTCATTGTTATTTCAGTCTCGCCGCTTCAAAAACGCAAACTCAATTTTACGAGTTCCCGATCGCCGTAAATTAAATATGCAATCGGAGATATTACGCTTAAATTATTTGGGTCTTCGTGAGTAAAATTCTATTTTCGTCGAGATCGCCAACCTGGCCGCCGTAAACTGGGTCAATGAATATCCAACCTATAAACCCCTAACATCGATTCAACATAAATGAGCGGACCGTAGATAGATAAATATGCATAATAAAACAGTTGATCATATGTAGCGCACGCCATTCACCGTTACCGAGGGCCGCTCCAATAGTTAATGGAACGCAATTAAGTCATTTTGCATATTGTTCAGTACCGCGTAAAGAGAACAAGTTAAATTAAATGGCACTAACCTTTTAACACGTATGCTACCGTTTGTACCGTACGCTATAATGAAGAAGTGGGCCTGGACGTTTGTGGTTATATGGTCGAATCGATCCCGGAACCCTTCACGTTGTCTCCCATCCTAACCAATGACCCCCTTGGCAATCCGAACACTCCTTCATATACACGACACACACTGCTGTAACAATAATAGAAATTTATATCAGTCACTTAGCCGCGTATACATTTCATAACTAAACATGCAACCAATTAATATTACACATATGTCCCTATATTATTTAAGCCGTACGGCTTCATCACGGATACGAAGAAAATTATAGGTTAAGCAGTCGCTATTCAGTCGTGGTAAGACAGTTCTATTACCTTTCTGAGAAATATTCTTAATCACTAATCCAAAGTAAACACAGAATGCATTTTGTATGATAAACGCGGTTATGAGATTACTTAGACCACTTAGATTCACTACTTATATCCAATAAATTTAAACATTACACGACTGATATTCGTGATGTGAAACGTGGTCGAATACTAGATCTAAAACGTGGTTGCGTGACTGGATTCTGTCTATATTTTGCAAAAAAATTGTAGAGCTGTAACAAAAGTAGTGCAACATTGCATTATTCAATATACATTTGCAACCCTTCTAACAAATAATAACAAATAAATAGTTTGGGCACTGAATTAAATCTGCAATTTAAGAATACTTACCACTAATTCACTATTACTGGTCATCTACGGAATCCTGAAACACTCGAGAACACTATATATAAGAGTCCTCGATTTACCATTACAATTTTTTCGATCCTAGGAGTACCCCCCTAGCCTAGCCAAATTATCATGCGTATTCTTCATCTCAGCAAATCCAATACTCATTTATAAAATAGTGCCCTCGTTTTAGTTTTTATCTTGTTTATAACATTCCCAGAGCTAATAACAACGACGTCTATTTTTGTGACAACTAGCCCGGTTTTTAATATGCATTCATTTTCGAAACGTGCAAACAATTTAATACTTCTGTTTGCTGGCGCTATATTAACTACTTGTTTGTGTCTCTGTGCTGTGCATAAAAAGCGCATAAATTCACAGGTGAAAATAAAAACGAGCGCCGCACAAAGAAAAATGGCGTAAATAGTTGCATCATGAATGCAATTATGAGCGCGCATAACAACGCAAAATCTGCGAATTGTTGGCGGAAAACGTAAACTGTGCATCCGCGTCAACCGACGGCGAAACATGCTTTTGATGTCGTCCACCGCTGCGCCGCCCCCGCTGATCTTCGCCGTAAAACGAAACAAATATGCGCCGCGGCTCTCTCGTGCATATTCACGCAGCAGCAGCAGCAGCAAATCTCCTTTTTGGTGTGCGCACTATGCATGGCATCCGTGCAACCGCCTCAACGCCCGTCAACATTATTATATTGTTGTTCGCCGTCGCGTACCTGCAACGTTGTCGCGCCCGCCACACAACTCGCCGAGATAGTTTTGCAATCCATTGTCCTCTCCAACGGCGGCAGAGTGCAGCCCGCAACAATAAAACAAAGCCGAAATGCGAAACACAACAACGCGAGCGCGCTCTCCGCATTTCCTCTCATTGGCACGAAATTCATTCGTTCAGCAATACAACAATTGTAAAAGTTTAAGCGCATTTTTATTATTTATTTGCCCGCACCTCTACGAGCGCGTTGTTTATCCAACGCTGTAAAATAAAATAAGTGAGACGCTGCAAGTCGTCGTGTCGTCGACGTTTTTATGATTTGCATTTGGCGGCCACTTCGAGGGTGGAAAACCGTCCGGAATGACGACGGCCATCAAATAAATGAAACGTCTCGAAAATATCGCCGCCGTCGTCTGCGTGAATTAAATATATAATCTGTAATTTATTCAGATGCGGGCGCCCATCCTCAACGAGAGGCGCGTCGAACAAACGTGAAAAAATATGGCGTGTGCATTGTTCGCGGCCAAACGACCATTAGAAAAATGTTCGAAAAACCGAGCCTGTTAATTTATCAATTTAATCGCACTAATTTAGCGGGCAGCGTCAAGTTTATGCGTTCCATGGCGCGCCGCACAAAAGATGAAAAGAGGGTGCGCAAACGAGATGATGTGCGGAAATTCACTCACCGGTAATCGTTAACGACACGGGGGATGCTTTTAATTAAACCAAACCAATAAATATTCGAAATTTTTAGTTCACAAATAGATAGCTATTTATTTTCGTAAATCGCCACAAAACAAAAATAATCTTGTTTTCATCCCTCGCGGCCCCAACTAGCGAACGAAGAAGAGCGAGCGCGTACGTTCTGCCAACCAAAGGTAATAAAGTTATAATCCGGCGGGTTTCATCGCTCGGAAGAAATTTATTTATGCGCAAATTGCGACTTATCGCCGACTGCGGTGTTTTATGCGTTTTGAAATTGTTGAGTCGCAATTGTGTATAGCTATTACACCCGGTGCGCGAGCGAGCGAGCGAGTGAGTGAGCAAAAGAAAACCAGCGAAGAAAATTGAACGACAATGTTGGGCTTCCAGTGCAAATTGTGACCACCGCACGCGCACTGCAGCAGTAGTGGTTGCTGCTTGTTAAATGCATGCGGGCGTGCAGCGAAGGATGCAAACCCTAATGGTGGACTCGATGGAGTTCGCTCAAAAGTTGCTGCGGAAACTTTGAAAATGTGGCCAAAGTTGCGCGGATGAAATTGCATGGAATACGGTAAACGATTAGACTATTATCTGCAAAAGAAGAAGAAGAAGAGGACGCATATTTTTTCCATTCCTCCTTACTCACACTCCTGCCAAGCAACGCTTTGTCGATTTCAACTTAAATAAAGCGAAATTCCTTTACGCTCCTTGCGTATACAATATATGGGCAAAAATCGTTCGGGGATGGATGATAACAAAACAACGTATCAGTGTATTGTCTAAACGCGGATGGAGGTACGACAGGGTTAAGAGCTGTTCCACACATATCCCTCACCGTGAACTGCGCGCGCTGTTCGTCCCGACGAAATTTAATATTACAGTCATCATTAGACTTGCTAATTTTCCAAAGCAGATGTGCGATCGTGTCTGCGTACACTTTGGACAAACGAGAATTGGTGCGTGACTTAATTTAAAAATTTGCAATTTCCACACCATCAAACCCCACATTTTACCGTCTCACCGAATTACGTGTGCAAATGTATTTTTTGCGCTTAATTTAATTGCAATATCTTATTTGACTTTATTTGACATTACGCGCGAGTGTAGATTGCGGTGAATAGTCGAGTTTGAAGTTGAATGTCGTAATACGTTGAGTTGTTTAACGGCGTGTTTGTTCGATGGTGGCAGTGCAGGGATGCTTCGGGAAGCAGCACAACAAACCGAATGAACGAGAGGATGGGTCCACCGCACACTTGTTTCCCGAATGTTTTGTGTTCTCCCAGTTGTGTCCTGTGCGCACGGGCGCGAACAGAGTCATTCGACGTGTGCATGCAAATATTGTATGTGTTTGTATGTACGCATGGCGGCGATGGTGGTGGTTGGGCGGCTGCAATTCGGGACTACTTGCCTTGTCAGTTTATCTGATATTCTAATATGCCCATTGAGCACGCATATATGTATACAGATAGATAACGCGTTATGGCGGCGATAAATAACAGCCAGCAACCCGAAAGCATGATATTTCGTGTCGCGTGAAATCGCCACTCGAATGAATGCCGCCCCCGCAAACTTTTCGGGAAGCGTCCAATTTGCATTGTATTATCATATGCTTGCTTTTCGGCTGCATGTCAGTTAACTGGCTTCATTACGTGTCGTAGTGCGATTTGCGTCGCAATCAAAAGTCAGTCATCAGCAGCCCCCTCGCGCGTGCACGGCGATTTATTGAAAAATAAGTTCTATTTACCCGAATACGAATGCGGAAAGGGATGAGGGTACGTTGCGCGCCTGAAAGATATGAACAAAATCCGGTGGAAATGGAGTAAATGGCGAAAGCGACAAACAAACAAATAACACGTTCGCTCGTTCGTGTGCATGCATCCCGAACGAGCGAGCCCCCTGCATTTTGCGTTCGTTTGCTTGCAATTGTTTTATCTCGCTTGGCACAACTCGCGCACCCAGAGGAACTAACAACGCGAACGCCATATACAAAGTGTTGTGTGCGGTTCGAATTATGCTCGGGCACGTCAGAAACGCCGGACGCGTTCGGAAGGTGGCAATCACGACGAACAACTTGCCTACTTCGGGCTGCGAATTTCCTCCAATGGCAAAACTTCCAGCGTTCGGGAATTTTTCGCGCGAATTACGTGACCACTGATGAAAATCACGCTGCAAATGAACGAAATGGAGAAAATGGGGTAGTTGTGTTATTAGTGAATGCAGTTATGCGTCGTCATTCTGCGGTGGCACGGCAAACATAGTACACTCGTTCATTTTGCGATGCCATTTGGTGGCAGCAACGGCAACGGCGGCGGTGGTGGCGGTGGAGACGGCCGGGGCAGTGATGGAGGATGAATGCAGCTGCATTTTGGAGGTTTGCATTTCATCACAAATCCAGTTTGCTTGCGCTGTGATTGCTTACCTCCCCCCGACTTACGTTTCGCGAATTGTGTAATAACATAAAATGTCACTGAAATGTTTAAGTTCTAACCGAATTCCAGCGCTCGCCGTCATATTTTTGATCAAATAATCAAAAGCAAAATAGAACTCAAAGCATGCTGAGCTGTGTTAAATTTCGAATTCACTAAACGGCAAATTCTAAAAAAGATTTGCCAGACAGAAAAAAACTTGGTACTTCGGCAAGTTTGGCAAACCCCAAGGATCTCTTCTTCAGTGCGCCCAACAAAAGGCACACTTCCATTGAAAATACCCAGCCAATTCGCCGCCTCCACTGCCGCCGGGGCCGCCGTCGCAAAAACGGAAACACCGGACGATATTACCGCGGAAAATGTTCACACAACCGTGGAGGTTAATTGAATAAACTGAAATGATTAGCAAAAGTGCGTGGGGCAAATTAAATTTCATACCTCCCGAACATACTCCATGCCTCCGCGTACCGCCTTATTGTCATTATACATAAAGTCCCTCTGCCGCCACTCGACTACCAACTTCAATTCCGCAACGACACTCAGCACGTGAACGAAAACAGTGACGTCTCGCGGCAGCGAAAACAGCCATCGAGAAAACAAAGACTGGCGGCGGTGGCGGCGGCAAAGAAAAGAGCACTTATATTTTTAAAAGTCATTGAAGTAATTTACTCTTTTCCCATTCGGTGGCAACGACGCGACGGTGATAATACTCCACTGCAAGGTGGTAGAGGTACTTAAATGAAATTCACCGGAATGGAGAGACCGAAAAATAAAAATAGCAAACGTAAATATGTGGTGAAAAACACAACTAGGGAGAGATTCAAGAGCTAAATACTGAAGAATAATTGTTGTACCGCGAAAAAACAGCGTTCAAGTGTTTACTTGAATAATGCACCTTCCTCACCTCGGGGGGTTGCAAGGAGGGTGGTGAAAATTAATGGAATCGCGAGTTTATGAGCTGCTCGCTACATTATAATATTCCGTGCGTTTTATCAAACAGCGCAGCGCACGAAATAGCTCTTAGCGAAATTAAAATTATGAATTTCATTCGCGCGACGCAATTGCGTTTCTAATCCCGCGCACCGTTTCTGTCTTTTTTACAAACAACAATATAATTAATCTCCCCATTGGCGCTGATTTTTTTCTACATCAATTACACATCATCCCACTTGCGGTAAATTCATTTTGTCGATGCTTTTTTGATATTCGCCAATCGATTTAACCGCAATCGATCATACTTCTGATCGCTTTCTTTCGCGACGATAAAAAACCACACGCTGCGCACAAATAGAACCTGAAAGATTACATTTTTCGCCGCCACTGCCGCCCCATCCACCCGCAGAGTTTAATTATCCCATTAGAAAGAAAACATGTACCTAAAGGCTGTGCGCGCACGCGCTCGCTCATGCAAAATTCACATTTAATATCAATAGGAAGTGATTGATTTTCGAGCAAATAACATGGGCTCCAAAATGCTTCCAGCACTTCGATATTACTATAAAATATGAATGATTAGTTCATTACTGTAATTATTTGAGCGCCAACAGCGCATAAATGGAAATTACAATTTTAATTAGTGTAACCGACCTCTCCAAAATATTATTCGCTTCCGTCTAAATTAATTATCAATCTCGTAATTGATTTTTGTTTATATTACGTATATTCGATACTCTGTCGTAATTCAACCCATTTTTAATTATTATTACCATATCAATCTACAAATTCATACAAGCGGCAAATAAACGCATCTGCGCTACACAACTCCTCGCAAAAAGTGGTAATAAATGTCAAATGGTGAAACGCAATCTGCAGAAACTAACGAGGACTACACGATAAAAGTTGGACAATTGGATTGCACTCGAAAACTATCAACTTGCAAACCGCACGACCAACAACGCGACGCATTCGCTACAATTGCGGACGCATCGCTGTTTCTACACCTTTCTTCATTCGCCCGAATCGGAAAAAGTTTCGCTCGCCCGCAACTCTCGCATGCACCGCAACAGGAACAGGAGCAGCGCCGCTTCCAACTCTCGACCACACATCCCGTGTCCCGACACGTACGGTTCGTTCCGACTGCGTTTTATGCATCGCCGCCAGCAAATCCCAAAGCATGCCGTCGTTCACGCGCAAAGTTCAACGAACGTCTACCATTTGAGTGAATTAAATCGTTAAATTGCGCAAATCTCTTAAGCATCGCGGCGCCCTACTTGTTCGCCAGCCGAAAAAAAGCGCAGCTAATAAATAAACAAATGTGCATCTCGTTCAGCATTTGGCAATTTATCGAATTTTGATTGCGAAAAGTGGAGACAAATCAAAGTGTGAATCAATTATTTAATTTGTAATCGCTCGCCCGCATAGTCCAGCTGCTGCTGCTGCTGCTGCCACCGCCACTACGGCGTTAAGCTGTGTGTCCCACTGACGAGAAGCGAATTACCGATGGCGAAAGGTGATAATTACGGCAGGTCCGCAGCGAAATTAGCTGCGATTATGTATTTCGGCTATTTTCGTACACGCGAGTGCTGCTTTAATCGAATAATAATCCTTTTAACCCTCATTACAATGCGTGATTGTTTGTGATAAATGCATTTATTATCGATTTATTGCTAATACTGTACGTTGCATTGTATTTATTCTAAACACCTGCGTTAAAGTCGAAATAATGCATTTCAATCAAATTTAATGACGCAATTATTTTCCAATATTTACTCAAAGGGCTGAAAAATTATTATTAAAACGTAAACTAAATTAATGGCAAAATTAATAGATATTATATTTGTTCAATGGTATTTTTTTTCGTTAGATTTTAGTGATAAAATTATTAACAACATTTCAACAACGATAATTAAAATTATGCAACGTTAAATTAATAAATAAACTACGCTTTGAATAGCTGTCTAAATAATATTCACTGTTGTGCACGGCGACTGAGCAGAATGTATAAAAGCGTCGATCGCGTATGCACAAAACAAACACACGCTCTCGACATTTTTGAACGAACGAGTGTAACAAAATTGCATGTGTGTTAATATTACTCGTGTATAAATAGCATCCAACTGACCCGGTGCGCCATCCCATTCCGCCAAGGGGGTGCAAAAATATTCAACAACTTTGCGCGCGCAAACGCACGTCGTTGCAACGCCTCGCACGCGTGCGAATCGTGACGAACACGTTTAATTATTAAAAAATACATTTAATAAAATAAAATATATAAAATATATATTTTAATAGGGGTGTAAATATATTAATTTATATAAATGCCGGATCAGGGCCGCATGAAGCCGCCGTCGGTTTAGCGGCGGCAACGATGGCAACGCCGACAATATCGGAGCGAGATACACGCGCCAGTGTTGCCAGTGGCGTATTCAACCGCCTCCACCACTGCCGCCGTCAGAGCGAGAGCGAAAAGGAGAAAGCACTTTTCCACCGCCGTTGGGGTTCATTTAATATATAAATATTAGGAGAGCAGAGCAGCACACGCGTACAACCGCTAGCAGCCAACCCGGATACGCGCGCTGCGCAAAGTATGCGCAAAATTATATTTAATTTCAAATTTAAAGAGCCAACTTTCCAACGTGCAAACTATATAACGTTGCCGCCCCCGATTAAAATTTCAAACAGGTTCCGTTCACGCACGCTCGTGTAGCAATTATAAGAAAATGGGTGCCAATTGAAAGCCTTCAGGAATGCGCTAAAGTTTTTTTAATGGCTGGCGCAAAGCGGCAAACATCTTCAGTTGGAACGCGCGCGCTTTTTTGCGCGCTAAGTAGCATACTTTTTAATTAACACGACGTCCTCTTAGACCCCCGGACGCGCGGCGCGGAACGAAGCAAAATAAGATGCAAAGTGGCCTACCGAAACGCGTAACGAGTGAATGAACTTGCTCTGTATAGCGCGGGAAGAAAGCTCACAGCAAGAAAAAACTAAACATAAAACCGCTGCCGCCACCGCCGCCTCCGAGAGGAGCCAAAAATTAAAATTGTGTTGTTTGCCTAAAACGCAAAATGCGTTCGCGCCGGATAATTTAATTATTTAGGCGTAAAAAAGTTAATTATTATCTTTTAATTACCTACACATTTAATTATTTAATTTCTCATTCTTCGTTATCTTTGCATTCAGGTCCCGTATTCGTCTCCGAAAAAAAACACCCTTATAAGTAATTTAAAAGAAATCCCAATTTCGGGGTACTTACGTTTTTTCTCATGTCGATTTTCACCCCTTCAAAGACATCTCATCCAGTCATCTGTAACACATTTAAAATTAATAAACCTCTCCCTAAAAAGTCTGCTAATTTCTTATATTACTAAGTAACCTTAGTACTTCTTCAGTTTCTTCGTGAGTTGTGTGCTTATTTATGCGCTATTGTTTAGCGTAATTAAATTACATTAAGCAAAGCACGTACGCGTTGAATTCGTGTGCAGTCTTGAACAAATAAAGTAATAAATTTGAGCGATATCGTGTACGCGTGCACGTTGCGCATGTGAGTGAGCCGGCAAGGTGTAAATCTACTCTAATTACAACTAAAACGCAGCGCATTAATTAATTAACACACATGTAACGAGCCGCATAACTCACACGTCGTCGAAAGGCTGGCGTGTATAAGGGCGGGCGGCAGCAACGGTGGCGGCGGCGAGCGAGCGAGAGTCTTTGGACTTTATAAATCTTAAGTGTCGTATACGTGTGCAAGTTATTGCTTTACATCGCCGCCGTACACACGAGCGCAAGCGTGCGCTCCCTGCGAAGTGGTACGCCGACGGAGATTCCCTTTAATTTTGCATCGCCTTACACTTGACTGCATTGCAATGAAATTTACGATAACACACAGCGATGCGCGCAAGTTATAATAAAATATACTCGAATTCTAAGACCTCATAAGTGCAAGCAGTCTGCCGCATAAACTTCAATTCTATTATGCAATAATAAATCTCTTCGTTGGTGCGCCATCAAAGAAAAACGAAAATTTCAAAATTTCATACGCCTCGAGCGCGCGAATATATTATATCAGCATGCTTGTCGGATTGTCAAGTCAAGCGGAATTTTATTAGTGCTTCCTACACACAACAACAACAACAACAACAACGGTGACCAGCGCAAGAGGTCAGCGCGCTTTGATGACGGTCAACTGGTACTTCCGCTTGTGCAATTTATATCTACGTGTACGAGCGACACCAATAATGAGCGCGTGTGTTTTAGAGCTTTTGAGATGTGTTGACCCCGATAGGCGAAGGAAGGAACAACGTCGAAGCGGTCAAGTCTGGTCAAGAGCTAGCTCGCTTCGCTAGCCTGGCTGTGTCTGTCTGTCATAGGTCGTAGTATGTTTCATGCGCGCAATATTTCATAATGTCACGTCGTAAAAGCCGGAGATGCATAAAAATTCCGCGTCTGCGAAATTCCTGCTTAAATTTAAACTCGTACGACGATGACGATCATGATGATGATGGTGCGCACACATAAATGAATGCTAATGTCCGGTGATAAAACTTGATTGAAAAATAACTGAACGATTGCTGCGTTTAGCATTTTCATCTTTTTAATATTTTCAACGCGAAGAATGCCGCAAATGAAGCACGAAGAAAAGCGCACTGTTGTGAATGCGCACTGAAAATTTTACGAATAGATGAGGGTAATTTATGACTGCTAAGTAGCGGGGTGGAAGTGACAAATTGATAAATATCCTTTATTTGCGCCTTGTTACCAAGACGCCACGCCAGCTTGTACGAGATGTTGTTAGCAATTTATTTGTGGCTTTTATACGAATTTAACCCAGAAAACTGTGTGTTTTCTCCCAAGAAAAACGGCAAAAAAGATTTCCGTGCATAAAAATTACGCCACTGTTGGATTTCGTCAAGTTTGCTAAAGATGTTTCCGGACGCTGACGACGAGGAGTTACATTCGAAATTATCGACTTGTTTGTTTTGTTGAACACGGCGCGTGCATCTTCGGCAGTTTTGAGCTCGCGCGCTGCCGCGTTTTTACTTCATCTCGTGTTCGACGACGACGACGTTTTGCGGTTTTTGACTCGCGCATTTTCCAAGTTAACGAGCGCATGCACACAGCGACAACAACTGCGCCCGTGGTGGCGGCAGCGCGCAAGCAAATAAGTCACAAAACGCGGAAACTCAACTTACGCTCCTTCTCGCTACCGCTGCCGCTTGTCAGAGTCGCTCGTGTCCACGCGCTTCAGCCGCACCAAAAAAACAACAACTTGTTTTCAGTGCTTCGCTTTCGCATCATAAGCTACATCATCACCGATGACGATGGCGGCGTGGCGAGGACGGACGGACGAAAAGCAGAGCAGAGGCAAATGCGCATTCCATTTCGTTGGCAAAAACCAATTGCAAACTTGCGCGCAGAAAATTTTACAAGAAGTCGCAATTTGGTTTTTGTTTGCTCGACGGACTCCTGCTTGCTGCTGCACCTCGTAATCAGTTTGCCCAAATCAATTATGATAATGTACGTAGCGCTGGTTCGTCCAACGTGAAACGCTAAAGTTATAACAAAAAAGCCCCGTCTTAATTCCGTACATTTTTAATGCACAAAACGTTCATTTTCTAATTACAATGAGTGACACCCACCAGCGTGTCCGGAGCGCGAAATTACAAAATCCGGGGCGTTAAACTTTTCGCGCTTTTATGAAAGCGTCGCTTGTAATTCAACAATTAGTGAAGGATTTTTCACGTAAAACGCTGCATATGCTGCTGCTTCCGTCGTATCGTTTTTTTTTAATACGCCGTACGCGTCCCCCACATGCGTGACATGCGAGAACGAGCAGAACTCACGTTAAATGAGCGCCGCGCACAACTTTGAGCGCGAACTTAATTATCTATGAATATGTAAAAGTTATTTAGAGCGAGCAAACTTTAATCAACGACGGCGCAAGGGTGCACAGGCGTACGCAGAACCCGGCACGGGGGCGGCTCACTGCTACTACTCTCTTTTACTTCCGTATGCGCATATACATAAATTGTGCATGCTCTATATGTTCTACTAATTAAAAAGATATACAGCATCCATCGGGTGGCAGTCGAAGCAATTAAAAAACGCACTGAATACGACGGGGGTGGTGGGCACCGCCGCCACCGTCTCTCTTATGTATAAATAATTTCAGAATTTCTGTGCAAAGTTCCACTCTGTTAAATGCTAACTAAATGCACGTTAATGCGAACGAAGAAAATGATGAAAGACAATTGCAATAGAAAGCCAATAAAACCCTCGGCGCGCGAATTCGGGAACGCACTTTAAGACTTTGAAATTTACTTTGCACTTTGCTGCTGCTGCTGCTACTGCTGCGAATCACTCACACACATCCAGCGTGTTGTATTCGCCCACTAATTACGTTATTTATTCGGAAACAATGAAGAGCAGCTTTCGGCGTGCTTCACACCGCGTACGCGCAATGAAAGGCCAAAAGTTTCCCTTTGTTTGCCGAGCACGGAGATCATTGGTTGTGTAATTTCGCAACGGCTGCTACCGCCGCTGCCGCTGCTTCTACAGCCGCCACCGCCGCAAACATCTTGATGCCTTTAATATGCAAAAAAGAAAACACTTTTCGACCGCCGTCTGGCTAATGAATCAAGACGAAAGTTTCGATTTTCGTGTAGCATTAAAAATAATCCACGCCGTACAAAGGCGGCCGCGTAATGAATAATTACAAATATTCTAGCACAAAAACAACTTTTGTATTATTTTAGAGCAAGTGGCTGTGGCGGTGACGGCGGCGGGTGGCTTTGTGATGCAGCGTTGGATGCACGCAATGAAGTTAAAAGTTTGCCGCTGCCGCCAACGCCACCGCCATGAGGAACGAGTTAAAGGTGAGGGTGGAATGTATGTGCAGATAATTAAAAGAAAACTTTTTACTTTACGCGAGTTATCGCTTTGTGGCGTTTCACGCGCGCGCGAGTTCTTTTCGCGCGTTCCAGGAAAATATGTGTGTGTGCGCGCGCTAGCAACTTCTTCCCCGAATGCAAATTCGGGACACGAGGCACGCGAATTACATCAAAGGCACGCTACACTCAAGCGCTTAACGCATAAAAGTGCGTCGTTTGTATCATATCGTTGTTCGTTGTGCTCCCGCGATCGCGCGATGATGAAGATGGAGATGCTGATGCTGATGATGATCATCAAAGAAGGAATGAATTGTGCGATATTCTCATATTTAAATTGGTAATTAAAAGTTACAAGCGCGTGAGCAATGATGAGTTCATTTCGCGTCGAGTTTATCGTAAATGATAATTCATAAATAAATTTCGCCATTCGGGATGCAACGATGGTGAAATTTCAAATGCGATTCTGCACGTAAAATAATTACATAGTTAATTAATAAGAATTGGGTGAGCATGGTTCGCATTTCATTAGAATAATTATAGCTGTACGCTACATACATAAATACTCTGCACGAAGCATCCATATTATTAATTAATAAGCGTAATTAATTTATTTCATTATGTCGAAACCGGCGTAAAACAGTAATTATTTTATTAGCTCTTAGTACCGTCACTCCGCGTGTGTTGGCGCCCACTTTATGGATGAATACTTAACTTTCGCTAAAATATTGTTAACTGTCATGTAAATGTCACGAGGGAGGAAAAAGTGGCAAAAATGACATGAGCGCAGCGAGCGGAAACGCGACACTTTTAGTTGCGCGTCATGAATGAGTGACCGGATGCGGTATTATGGCCTAACCTCCGTTCGCCTGCCCCGCCGCCCCCGATTTCATACTCGCAATCGCGTGACTGTCCAAATTCCGAATTGAAACGTTTGTTTGGCGTAATTAAAGTGTCAGCGACGCCAATGTCTGACAATAATCATAATAATGAAACGTAACTCGCTCTGAACGAATGCGATGCATTGCGTGGCTGCTGCTGCTGCTGCTACTGCTGTTGCCACTGTTTGTTGCTTGTTTCGCGCGCACAATGTGCAAGCGCATTTCTGCATCTCTCGCTCGTTCGGGATGATGGTTGAAACGTCGGTTGGCGCGCGGGATTTTCCGGAATTCCGGACCTGCCGTGCCATGAGCAATGACCCCGCTGCGTCGCGGCGCCGCGCGTTACCATAGCAACTGTATGGATCACCACCACCACCCCCACAGCTGCAGCAGCAGCACAAGCAGCGTCGAAAGTCGTCCTCGTCGTCGTCGTCGTCGTTCTGGTGGCTTACGCGCGCGCCAGATCGACAATTCTCCTCAATATTGTTTACCAACACGCAATCAATGCGACGAAAATATTATGGGATTGATTAAGCAATTAAAGAAACGTCCGTTTACAAAATCGCAATTTCCTTCAAACTTTGCGCCGCATTTTATAATTACCCTTTGAATATGCATAAAATTACGAGTGCAAGAAAATTGCAAACATGAGGAAAAAGACGAAAAGCAATTACTTATAAAAGCAAACGCGCTTTGGCGTCCGGCAAGTTGTGTTTTTGCGCTCATACATAAAATGCGAAATAAAAAGTACGCACCCCTAACGAGACGTGCGCGCGCGCTTTTTCTCTCAGCTGGAGAACACTGACTAAGCTTATAACGGTGGCATCCGCCGCTAAAGAAATGACGAAGGCGGCAAATTTCTGATGAAAAACTTTTTCAATAAATGCGCGACACGAGCGAAATTAAATGATTACGAACCTTTTGAATGTGCGCGCTCTACCAAAGTCAAATCGTCTATTTTTTTTTTCTCCCAGCCGCGTGTTTTTTCTTTTCGCCTATATATATTATTGCCAACAACGCCACGGCCGCCACTGCCACCGATTATCAAAGGATTTTCAATTAATTAAAATTGCAGAGTGGTGATGGCAGCAGCAGCGGCGCGCTGCACACTAGTGATTTCCGCACGACATTCAACGCACCAAACGAATAATAATAATATGTGAACATCGAAGTGATTTTCATTCAATTACGCAATTAATTATTTAACCAGTCAAAGTAGTTAGCATTGTAAATTTAATGAAAAGACACGTCGGCCATGAGTGCATCCCTAATTGTAATTCTATTTCGCGGCGCGCTTCGCTCCAATTTGAATGCGCATTTCCGCTCGCGTGATTATTTCAATTAGGAGTTGACAAATTTCACAAAATTTCGCGCAGCAGCAACAGCACTGGCGCTAGCGCAGCGCGTTCGAAAGCAATTACTTTTGTCCATCGGTAAACAATTTCAGCGTGTGTGTATTCGGGTCGCGAAATCGAATTTGATTTGCAACAGCGAGTTCGATCAACAACAAAACATTCGGATTAATTGCCGATGATATGTCACGCAGCTGGACGACGATTGTGCGATTGTTGCAGATCGCTTATCAGCTCGGAGGGAGGGGGCGGCGGGAGGCCAAAGTGTTGTTCGCGCAAAGATGGCGCAATCACCCGAAATGGCAATTACGAGAGAGCCGCACACCCGCGCAACCCTCACGGACATTATGGAAGAATGAACGAGCAGACGAATAAATGGTCTGAGAGACAAGTAGGCACTGTGGGAGCGAGTTTCGCGAGGCAGCAATTCAATGAAGACGACGACGACGAAGACTAATCCTTTCGAGTCGAGATTTTCGTTAAAGATATTACATAATATAAAGTCATGGCACATAAAATTTTAATCGCGTTACGAAATAATCCGTCATTCTGTTCGCCGTGTCGTCTGCGCGCGCGTTGTCGGTGTTGCACCGCCAAATTATCTAGTACTGCGCCACACCAACCGCTGCAGACTCAAGTACACTTTTCTCTAAAGTGAAATAATAAACTAGTAAAAATTAAGTTGTAATTCGAAGTAATCCCGTGCTATTTAAACACACGTCTGAGCAATTTTAAAACTAAGCATCGCTTAATAAACTTGAAGCGTGCAACTACCCTATTATTGTCTCACTCTCGCGCTCGCAATGTGTGCGCGTCGCGTATGTAAGGAAGCCCGTTACAGATAATAATCATCGTTAAATATCTCATTGTTGCCGTTTCGTTGCGGTCCGCTGTTGTTGGCCGTTATTGTGGCCCATTTTCGTCATCATGCGCGCGATCATTGTCATTGTCGTCCGCGCACTCAAGCGCTAAATTCGCGCGCGCTCGCAATGAAAACAACCGAAAACGGATGCATTTTTCTATTTGCTGCTGCTGCTGCTGCTGCTGTGCGCATACACTTACTACGTGACGGCAGCGCTTGCTGCCGCCGTCGACGTAGTCGTCGTCGTCGTCGTCGTCATCTTGCCAGCAAATCCCAACATCCGCTCGATACTCTCCGCATCGCATGGCATCGCATCGCGCCACGCAAAATTTCCATTGCGATTCTATTAAAATACTTGGCATTCTCAGCGTGTTGCTTGCTATTTGATTAAATTCAGAAACGATTGTTATTCTGCATACAAAGTTATTTCAACCACTTTGCATCGCGAATTTATCTTTTCGGTATGCGCGTGTATGCTGCTTCCTTCCACCTTTGCTCTGCGTCTCGTCCATGTCGTTCGGACGCGCGCACATGTGCACTCCGCCTGACAGCAGCCGCCTCCCGAGTTGATTTGCGCCAAAGTGCGCGTACTGAGATATATTTTAAATGAGCACTATTCGTGTGACGTTTTCCATTTACACGTCGCGTCTAGTCGCGTCGCGTCGCATCGCGTCTCTTGTACATCTCGCATGGAATTTACATACAAGCGCCGTTTTAGTTAAATTTGCAAACCATTAATTTTTACATACATTTTAGTATCAGACCATCTGTGAATTGCAAGTAAACTCATCTCGGCATGGCGAAACCCCCCCACACTTTAACGTTGCATACGATTAATATTTATATAGGTACATTTTAGTCAAAGAAATACGAATAAATTCATTGCGATATCTATTTCCGAAAATAGACAGCTGTAATACGGTACGTACATTCTCATCAGCGTCCTAATGGATGAGTGAAGAAAGATATAAAAGTTTTACAGCGCAATATTAGACGTGCGGCGCGACGGTAATATGTGTACGGCGAATTTTAGGTGAAAATCCAGGAGCGCGCGCGCGTCCTGGAAATGAAAGAACTCCGGCGCGCCGACAACATTACACACGCTCGTACCGCTGCCGCTGCTGCCGCCGCCGATGCCGTTGCAGAGTCAATGAAATGAATGTTGAAACGTTGTCGTCGCTGCGCCGCCGCCACACGTTCGGCCCCGGAAAATTTTACGATTACTTATCGGTTCCTTCATCTTGTTGTTGCCGTCGGGAGCACATTGTCAGCTTTACGATGCGTTTTTTGGCTCATTTCGTATTACGCGATGACGACAACGACGACGACGACGGGCGAAGAAGGGATTACGATTCGCGTTTTATTCGCACCGTGACGCTTTGCAGTAAAATATAACAGCGTGTCATATAATATAATATTTATACGTAAACGCGTTAAAAACACTTTTTCTGCACGAAACTAAATCACATTCGCAAAATATAACAAACGCTTTCAAACTTTTTTGCAACTTTCTTCGACATTGTAGGTAAATATTTCACCGTACGAGGAATTTCACTTAGCGCATAAATATCTTAAGCAGCGCAACAAATTTGACGGTGGCGGTGGCGGCGGCGACGGCGACTATGTGAAAACTTTCCCAAGGTCGCGTGCGTAATTAATGGCAATGTTCGTGCGGCTGCTTGTGAATTGAATACTGTTCAATCAAGAAGCAGACGATGCAATTGTCGTTTGAGATCCGCGAACGATAATTGCAATACAAAGTAAGTTCTTGCGGTAGCGGCAAGTTTGCCGTCTCTACGACAAAACACATACGGTGCTGCATTCAAACAACAATACTGTGAGCAAGCAACTTCTTACACGTCGTGCTCTAATTACGCGCAATGCCATGATGCACGACACGCCAAACTATAATCGAACTTCAAACTCCAGCGAATGCATCGACTGCATATAAACAATTTCAAGCTTGTGTTCATCACGTGGAGCTGTGCTATTACTTGTTTTTCGCCGCGCGTAAGAACACGAACCGATGCGTCGTCGCTTAATTGGTTAATTAATTGCACTGATTACGTCTCAATTAGTCACAGCGTAAATTATTTTGTGGATAATCTTGGCGCCGCATCTTGGGCTCGGCGTGTTTATATGGCAGCACATTACCATAATTGTATAAACGTTAATTGCCAAATTACTGCTTAATAAACATTTATTCGGCAATGACTTTGCGTGCGAGCGCGCATTGTCACAATCAATGAAGGAAGCGTGCGCCAGAAGCCTTTGATTAGACGGCTGGCTTGCTCTCTATCGGCCCGTAATGGTTGCTTGATGTGTGTTTAATCGAAATTTAGACAAAGCGTGCTGATCTAATATTCCCGTATGTGGCAACATTAAATTCGCTTATTGTTATTTATTTCATTGTTTTCATACACAGGATTTAATCAGTTTATAGTCTACCTAATCCATCCTAATATTATTATTGCCAATCAAATTATTTTACTTGTACAGTTTATACTCTCCACCATTATAGCAAGTAAAGTTTAAGTTAAACAGAAGTTATATCTACTTTACTAGTAGAGTTGACTAGTTTTTCATAAAGTTTTTCATATTATTTTATAATAATTTAGCATATATTCATATCAGCGAATATGTGATTTAATACTCTTTAATTAACATTAGCAAAATCACCAATTCCTCGTATAAATTTTGTGTTATTAAAAGAATATATATTTATACAATGACCCCTTTTACCTTTTAGGTGTAGGATATTATTAAGAGAAATTGTCAATAAAACCCATTGTATATATCCATATACAAATTGAATTGAAGAAGTAATAAGATATTTCATACTAATTTATATTTAAGAAAAAGTTCTGATTTTAACTAAAAGTTATTTATTAATAGCATCAGTAGTGTCACTGCATTATGACATCATTAGGTAATCATACCAAATGAACAAATAAATAGTATCCACAAATATGCACTTGCCTGGTCTTGCAATAGGTACTTTCGTATTGTATTATATACCATTACTTCTCCACAAATTTTGATAATTCATTGGAAATTATTGGTTTAACACATAAAATTTGTTTAGAAGTTAGGTTCAAATATGATAACCGCAACTTTACATTACTATTATTATTATTTCTTATGCTTTTGCACTAATTGTCATCAATTGAGGAATTTCTTAATTAATTAACCGAACTCATATTTTAGATACTATAATTTCTATCTTATTACATGCATTATTATAGTTGCCACGTGAATGTACTTATCCCAATTCGGATATCAAAAGAAAATGAATGGTTAATCGAAATAAAATTAACAAAGATTATATATAGTATTGCACGGTGAACATGACGAGCACGGGAGATTAATTAGAATTGAGTAGTAAGTGTGGAACGGAAGGGATAAATTAGCACGAGTGCCGGACATATTAATAACTGCTGTGATCAGAGGCGGCGTGCGGATGGGAAATAGTTCGAGATTGGCGATGGTTGGCCGACGGGCGATTGCCGATGGTCACCACCGCAGACCGGCGGAATCGGAAAACAGACATTGATTGACCGTCAGACGGATGCTGCGGATAGAGATATAAGGGATATTTGTCAATACATATAGATCTCGTTGGCCAAATCGTTCCAGCAATCGCGCCGCGCTGCGCTGTATTTAGAATGGATGGATAGTTATTCCACTCAAACTCGTAACTGCTCAATTATTATTATTATAATGGCTTCGATTGTGATTGCCATTCAGATTGTCATTGTGATATGCTCGCGCGCAATTATGGATTCGACTGCAATTCGGCACTCGTGCTGTGCTGCGCTGCACGCTGCGCCTGTGATCCATCGATTCATCACCTCAGCTGAGTGTTTGAACGAACATCCAACTACGCACCGCACTCAATAGTAATGAAGACAGATCCAATCGTAGCTGCGCGCAACTAATATATTTTTGTATTGTTCATATTATTGCAATTGCAGCGCAATTCCATTTAATTATTTTCCAATACAACCATCAATCAGCGTAGCTTAAAAATGACAGCTAACAATCTACATAGTTAAAGGATAGCCGTTCGCACAAATAACAATAATATTTCAAATAAAAGCGAAATGCAATTGCGAATATTAAAATAGAAAAATAATGAGCGCTGCGATTATGCGGCTATTAAATAGTGAAACAATCATTTTCATAATAATAAGGCAGTTGGCAATTTCATGCAATGAAATTTAAATTTTAATCATGCACGTTGATTGCGCACTTTATGTGTTTTTAACACGTTATTTATGAATTTGCGAAAAGTGTAATTGAATAAAACTGGCCGGGACGAAAATTGCCGGTCGTTCGTTCACGGGGGCGCAGGATGTGCTCGCATGGCAGCGACTACTTTCGAGTCGGTGGTGGCGGCGGCGGCAACGGCAACGGTCGGGGGTGCATTACAAATACATCAAACGCCCTTCGCAGGACTGCAATAAACACTCGCGCCGCGCGTCCGGAGAGCGCCAAAGAGGATGGTTGGATAGATATGCAGTAAGTACTAAAATGCGTTACCGCCACTATTCGCCACCATTCGCCATCATGACGTGTATATTATTGCGCTTGTTATAATATCATCTATACACAACACGTACTTTAATAGCAACTTCAAAACTTTTTCATTACGCACTCGTATGCATACAAAAGTCCGCGCGAGTAATGACCGCGCATTTGATAATTACAACTAAAGGCAAAACACCCTGTAAAACCGCGCCGCGAGTTCCGTATCAAAGAACGACTTGGATCAATATTGAATATAAAATATATGCAATTTCAAGTGTAACAGAGAAAATTAACCACCAGAGTATCATAACCTGCAATAGTACCAATACACGAGTGCATTTTTACGACGTCCATTTCGCATTTCGCCTCTCGTTTTCATGCGAAATGCGAGGGGGTGCGCGTTGTACAGTTTATATCATCATTTGGCGTTTGGCGTATAATTGCCAAGGTACGCAAGGAGTGCCCGCAATGCCGTCGCTCGACTTATTTACTTCAAATATTATTATAGCTGCTGCTGCTGGTCCTCCTTTTCAGTGTAAATACGGCAAAGAAAACCCCCTTGATATAACAATACACGTTATGGCGAATTGAAATGCGCGACGCGCAAAAAAATGGGAAAACATTGCACATGTCAGTTATTATCATATCATGCAGGCAAGCGAAACGCATTTATAGCGTATCATTCGCATTACGACCAAGGAAAGAATAACTGCATGTACTTTGATTTCAAACGCTACTACTGCTACTTACAGGCGTAATTTTTCAGTCACGAAACGGAAATGCGCCGCTACAAAAACGAGGGGGTGACTGCCGTCAATGAAAACAAATCACAACGTGGGGCACACATGCTACCTACTTGCGCAATAATAATATCAAACGAACAATCAACTAAATGCGCATTAAATGTCCTTCTATCGTTTCGAAAAAATAAACTGAAATACAATAAAATTACGGCTTCCTTCCTCGCGTCGAGACCTGATATTTCTGGCTGCGCTCGAGAGGAGGTTCAAGGGTTGAAGAGATAAAAATAAGAAATATGTGGTGAAACACGTAATCTAGCAGTCTAGACAAATGATTACATACATCTCGAATTCTTCTCTTTTCCGTCCGCCCTCGCATTATTTATCAATGACTCTTTTCCTAAATGGGTCAGAGGAATGCTTGAAATATCACTGCGCATTTTTCAGCAGCAGCAGCCGCGGAAAACAAACACACCACCGAACGAAACGAAATATTGAAATGGATCGTGCGAAACGCGGTTTTATTAGTGGGCCGAGTGCGTTATTCATTTGCTCTGCGCTGTGCAAAGGTTTATTGAATCATCGTGCACAAGAAACGAGCACGAAATACAAAAAGAAAATATAATAACAAAATAGGAGGCGAGCACGCGCGCGCAAACGCCAGAGAGCAAGCCAAATGGAAGCGAAATCGGATTATGATTTAGTTCGGTGCGTTTTTCCTTCCCACTTGTGCTCGTATATATTTTTTTCTGACTGTTACCTCCGCGCGTTTTGTTCTTGCACCGCACCGCGAACGCGATTGCTGTTCATCTTTTGTGCTTGCTTACATTTTGTGCGCCCGGTTAATCATTGGGGAATTGCTCGAACAAACACACGCGGAATTCAATTAAGAAATGAAAAGCGAAATGAACTGCGCACGAACGCAACGTTCAAAAGGCCGCTCACTTAAGATGAGAGAATGTGGCGCAGAAAAAAACCCAGACCCTACATATACAAATATAACAAGATTGTTGATATATTTCTGCTCGGAATGCAGTCATTGGTGGCTGGGGCGAAATTAAAAGCAAACAACTTAACCTAGTGTTGTTGTTGCTGTTGTTCGTTGCGCTCAAAATTTATAATATAATGTGCGCAAGCGCTACGAAAATGTCAAATATTTCAACAATGCGCAAGCCGTAGAGTGTGAGCCAACTATGCATCACTGACAAATACACCGCGCCGGTAATGCTATTGCGGAATTGTTCGAATTTTGCAATTAATTATTTAATTAGCGGAATAAATGCATTAAATTTATGCGCGTTGCAGTGCCGATGCCAACGTATTGTTTACCGCTCCGCGTGTATCGCTCGTATAGATATGCATGAAAAATTAAATTTTACGTCAATTTGCATACTTGATTTATGCTACAAACAATTAAATAATTAATAAACTATGTATGATTCTGCGTGAATCCGATCCGACCCAAAACCGTGCTTATTCAATTTTAATATAATTATTTCAAATTTGATTCGCGCTCATTACTCATTGAAATTATATGTAATATACATTACATTACAAATTATGGGAGCAGTGATACACGATTATTTAATTTGTATATTGTTTAATGTTTTTTTCATATCGTATTTTTTTGTTTTTGTGTAAAAGGTCTCGCAATACACTAAAATGTTTTATCCGGGTAAATAATAGCGCTGCGAATTGCCATTCGCAAATGATGTGAAAATGTAATTAAACACCGCAAATATAAAATTTATTTCAATATTCATCTATTGCACGAATGTTTATGGTGCATGCAGCTGCAAACTACGGTTAACCGGAATTTTAATTCAACGAATACACGTTTTCCAGAAATTCATATTTTTACATCGAACACGTAAATGTAAAATTGCAATTTCAATCAAATTAATGTATTCAATATTACTATTTACAATTGTTTACATTGTAAATAATTTAGATTAGCACTAGAAGTTTAAAATCTTTTCTGGAAATCGATAGAGTATTACTTGCAATATATTAGTTACGCCGAAATTTAATGTCGAAGTTGAATATTCGTCTCAAAAATGGTCCGAAATTTATCTTGCAAGATATCAATGTACATGTATTGAAACTTCAATTTACCTAAAATATGATATTATTTTAAAATTTGAAGAACTATGTTTATGAGATATGGCCAATTAAAAAATTTGTTTTTTTTATATATTTTTAAGATAACTTCTTCTTTAGGTGTATGTATTACTCTCTGCGAAAATACACCATGCAGCAGATAAATTAATTACGTATGAAACTATGTTGGTTCTATTGATCAGAACAGACCGTGTCCTGTAGTAATTTGAACTTGAAGACGAAAAATCAGTGTCCCTTTTTACAGTTTCTCTTTTAAACACATAAGCTTCATCCAAGTATGGACGACATTAGCCTGATCAGAATATTTACCGTCACCGTAGTATGGGTGACATGATAGTCAACGTTGTATTCAACTGTTAATAAATCAAGTTTATAAATAAACTTTTAACGATATCGTTTCGTCTTGTAATGTGTGATCACTTATTTAAGTTTAATAAGAGTCAGTAACCGTCCTAACAAGTCTTGAATAGGTGCAGACAGTTGGTAAATACAAACAATAAAAAAGATAATAAAAAGACCACAGATACCTTCGCACTCGGAGTATTCGGACTGCATGCCAGCCAGCACCTAGAACAAACAAACAATAGAAGAATAAGTAACGTCGAACGGCTTCATGAATATTTGATTGGACAGTAAACAGCAATCACAATTTTATGAGCAGCGCGTGAGTAGTGGCTAAGTAACTAAGTAAGTTGCCAAGTAAATCATCGGCGGCGCGATATAATTAAGTTGGAACGTCGGCGACGGTGGCGGCGGTTCGCGTATTGTATTGGCACTTGGGTGGATTACAGCCGAAACGATTATTTATGTTCTTTGGATTCTACTTTACACCTTGTCTCAGCGGTGTAAATAACCGTGCAACACGAAAGCGTCTCTATGATTTATTGGCATTGATATATTTTGTTCGATATTGCCTCTGTGTGCTCAGCGAGCGCGCGGCTCCATTCTTTCGACTTTCATGTCACGTTTCTAATTTTGAATTGTGCTACGTTGTGCCTTACGGCGGCCGCCCCCTCGATATATTCGATCCGCGAAGAGAGCAGCAGCCATCCAGTCATTTCGCATGTTTGCCAAAAACATCAAGCGCAATCTTGTACGATACGATGCGATTATTAATTTTCTATGCTGTTTGCGTTTGATTTATTAGGCAAACAGCCTAATACCCATTCAATATTGAGCGGAGGCGGCACGGAGATACTGCCGCGAGTGGCTGACTCGCAAATTATGCATGTGTATTTAGAAAATGATTGTGCTTTATGCGAAAATACATGCAAACTCATATATTAAACATCTATTGCCTTTGCAAACTGCACCCTGCCCATAACCTATATGAGCATTTGTCATAAATATTTCGTTTATCACTTCATATATTTGCGCAACGAGAATATTACTAACATAAAAATGATATTAGAGATACGACCTACTCACATCATAATGTTCCCAATAATAATTTATTCGGATTTATCTTCTATTACGTATTAGTGAAGCACTATACAAAGTAACTCTTGCTATCATTAACTTTACAACAATAAAAATAACATGTGCAAAGGTGTAAGCATAATTAGAATTGGGCATTACAGGTTGAGAATATATTGAAAATGCGCGAAACTTTTAATTACTGAAGTAATAAAATATATAAATTATAAATGTAATTTTGCTCGAATGTGCAATAATA
>JARJDV010004088.1:0-11474 GCA_030264675.1 Anaulacaspis nigra
TATTAAGGAAACCGATGTGTTTACCGATGAAAATTCAAAATTAAATTGACCAGTTGGTTAAATTTAATTGAAACATGTTTAAAATTAATTTTACTTAACCACGTTTATAAATATTTTGTTAATACCCACTGAGTAATTTAATTCCAACTTTAGCACAAAAGTATTACGCACAACTCTGTGAGTTTACTAACAAAAATTCAGTATTAAATTGATTTGCTGCTTGAATTTAATTACAATATTTTTAAATTAAATTCGCAAAACCACTTAGGATAATAAAAATTAATTAGTTTCCGACCAGTAATTACAAACCGATAGTAAATAGAATTTAATACGCAAAATTTTAATAGATTTTTAAACAAATTAATCCACAACTCTGTTTATTCGTGCGTCAAAACATCATAACACATATGCGGCTTGTTTATATTATAAACTAATTACGAGCGAGGCAAATTAATGCGCATATATAATTATTATTTTTTGGCGGTCGAATCGCAACGCAATCATCAGAAATTGATTAAATTGCATGATGCAATTGCATTAATTTCACAGCCTATTAGTTATTGTCGCTACTAGCAATTATTCCATTTGAATTTGCAATTATCTCTTTCTCCTTGCGCGTATGCGACACATGTTGGAGATGATGAGGATGTTATAATTACAATACCAATGTCTTTACTAAATCCCCAAAAGGAAATGCAGAAAACCCGTGCCGAAATGTTTTTCATTTCCTGCTTACGATTGTTGAACAATAAAATTATATTCGAATCGCTGCAACATGTTCAAAATAATATTAATTGCAAATTATAAATAATGCGCGCTCGCTGCATAGTTTAATCCGTGCAAACAATATGCGCATGCCGCATTTTTGCACTGTTTATGCACGATTATCATGCATTTCACGCAATTTTAATACGTTTATTTGATAGAATAACAATATTAACAGGGCATTTATTAATGTTATTATACAGCACACATCGAGTGCGCTCGCGATGCCAAACAATAATGAGTCGACGAACGCTAACGAAGCAACAAATAAGCTCTTTATAATAAATATTAAATATACTCGCGCGTACCACCGTGCACTAATACGGTTTGCCATTTGTGCGATGCTCTTTTTGCATGATGCGATGCTACCGATGCAATCCGATGCAGCCTGGCGTTGTTTTGCTGCCACCGCGCATTGCATTCGTGCGACAACAATACATCCAACATGCAGCGAACATTTGTTGTATTAAGCCGCTTTGTAAATTTAACGAATGCCGTTATGAATATTATGAATCCGATGAATAATAGTGCATTATAGGACGCATCGACTTGATGTATTGCGTATTCATTAATGTCAATACGCGTATTAATTATTTTACCTTTTCGATTTATTACAATTTTAATTAAATCGCAATAAAATGTTTTAATCCTTTATGCCCAGACTATAAAAGTTCATAATGGAGTGGGAAATATACTGAAGGAATAGAACATATTGAGGGGAAATAGGATAAGTGTACCTGCAGGGCATGTGCATTAATTTCTTGTCATTAACATAATATTATAAAACTTTAAAAAATGTGAAAATAGAACATTGAGGCATAACTCAACTTGAGATGTGGGCCTATTGTTGTACAGGCCTGTACAAGGAGATATGTTATCTATGCTAAATGCTTAAATTTTTGGTATTTAGTTCAGAAACTTCAAAAATTACAAAAATGATGAATTTGACATCCTTGTGCTCAAAAATCATGTTTTGAAATAATTTCTTTTAATAACAGAAAATATAAAAGCAATTATCGATTTTGTTATTATAAATTATTATATAATGCATTAAACAGCTACCTCACCCTAAAAATACTTCAATTCCTTTAATCCTGTTTTTAAAAAGAATTTATTAAAAATGATTATTCCGCTTTCAACCCTACGCTGAGCATGTTGCAAAATACTATTGAATTTCATGAGATTGACATTGCCATTTCATCTGGGGTTTTGACCAAAGAAAAGTGTGTGGATCCCGTTGGACTTTGAGGGAAGCCAAAAAATAGGTGACACCCCATTGCGCATTTACGTCACACTTGTGCGTATTGTGCGTACGGTTGGTATATCACCCCGGGAAGCCGGATGAGTGGCGAGAGGAGAAAACCACCCCGAAATTATAAACGTGTATTGCTGTCAAAGTGTGTGCGGCGGTCCCAGCTGCTGCTCAGTGTTTCGCGCTTGAGCACAATTTACGGTTCGAGATGCGCGGGGTTAGTTTTGTATGTATTTACGGAAGAGACACAGACGGGGTGCGGAGACACATTGAAATTGTGTCTTCCTTTTGTAATAATAGTGATAGCAGTAGCAGCGCTCGTGCCATTAACGATTCTAATCGTTCGTTTGCCGTTGTACGCCATTCCCGACTTGCGCTCGTAATTCATCCCTGTTTGCTCGCACTCGGTGCGCGCGAAGGGCTGAAAATGAAGAAGCGCAACCGTAACCAGAAGCGTCGACGCTTGCGGGGGCCAACAACGCCAAACCGACGTGCAGCCAGCAATCCGTAACCCACATATTATACATTATTATACACTGCGTTACGGGTGAATACATTCGACAACGACTCGTTTTCCCTTCCCGTTGAAGGAAATCATTCGACTGACTGACTGCCTGAATGATAGCGAACTATATTATTGTATTGATTTCCACTCCTCGGAAAATGCATATTCACAACTCAAGATGAAATGACAGAATGATTGACTTGTGAAACATTGGAATTTATAGCTTAATTGCCAAGTTGAGTAATTTTCCCAATATTTAAAAGAAAGAAAAACTTAACAATAACTAAAAATAGTTTACCCTGGGAATTTTTAGTCAGTGAAAAATTTTTAAAGATGGAAAATTATTCTACTTGTGTTGACAATTTTCCCTGGTAAATGCATATTCCAAATTCTAACGTTTTCCACTCGTCGGAAAATGCATATTCAGAACTCAAGATGAAATGACAGAATGATTGACTTGTGAAACATTGGAATTTATAGCTTAATTGCCAAGTTGAGTAATTTTCCCAATATTAAAACCAAAGAAAAACTAAACATCAATTAAAAAAGTTTATTCTGGGAGTTTTTACACGGTGAAAAATGTTTAAATATTAAAAATTATTTAATTATTTCTACAATTCCCTCACGGAAATGCATAATTGTTTTGATTTCCAGTCTCCGGAAAATGCATATTCAGTATTCAAGATGAAATGACAGAATGATTGACTTGTGAAACATTGGAATTTATAACGCCCAGTTAAATGCCAAGTTGAGTAATTTTCCTCAATATTTAAACCAAAGAAAAAGAAAGAAAAACTGTTTGTTAACTGAAAATTGTCTATGTCAGGAGATTGCACTCGGTGGGTAATTTTTCAGAAAGAAAAATTATTTACCTAATTTTTATTGACAGTTTTCTATCGGGAAATGCATATTCCCTAATTGTATGGAGTTTCACTCTTCGGAAATGCATATTTAGCTTTCATGATGATATGATAGAATGATTGACTTCATAGCTTAATTCCCAAATTGATTAATTTTTCCCATATCTAAACGAAATAAAAACTAATCAGCTGATGAAAAGAATTTATATTCAAAATTTTCACTCTGTGGCAAATTTTTAAACATGGAAAATAACTTATTCTTGATTGACAATTTTCCAGTGGAAAATTCATATTCCTAATTGTATTGATTTTCTTTCGAAAATTGCATATTTAGGACATGAAATGACTGATTTATGAAACCATGAAATTTATAGCTCTAATTCCCAAACTGATTAATTTTCAAAATATATTAAATTAAAAAAAAGTTTGCATTAATGTTACTTTTTTCCCTCTGTGAGAAATTTGTAAAGATGGAAAATTATTTAATCTTCCTGTGAAAATACAAATTCCTGATTGAATTGATTACCGAATTTCCACGTTAAATTCCATTCTTATAATAATTCCGAAACTTATTTTATTTCATCATCTATTTTTCTTTTTAAACTTATTCCTTACATAAATAGTTTTCCAACGCAAACAACTTTATTATTCAATACTCGCCTCGCATCAAACGCGGTCTGACCGAAGAGTGGAGACGCTGTCAGTTTGAATTTATCACGATAATAAAGATAGTGGAAGTCATCCACCGTAAAACGTCTTACTTTTTAATCCCGTTTCGCGTCGCGTTCCATTCAACCCTTGTCTCCTATGTCCATTCGCGCGCACCGCGTGCATCTTGTGCGTCAACAATGCCCGTTTCTATCCTGTGCAGCAGCAGCGCAGACGTGAACTTTTCAAAATTCTAAACGACACATTTTATTTCACTTTAACTTTTTATGCCGCACTAAAACGTCTAAATCCACACGGTGCGCATTTGAATTTTTTTAATATTAGTTTTTATTGTCAAATTATGCAAATCATGCACTCACCTTGCCGCCGTACTTCTTGGGTGTGCACACGTAAAATACGACACAAACATCAGGTAGCAAGCAACGAAGCGAGCAGATGTATCACATTTCTTCTAATGCCACCCCGAAAGATGAAATGAAAAATGCCACCCGCATAAAGTAAACTTTTTCATTTCCTGTTTTCCCGAATTCACAAATTATATTGCAATTTCTACCACTTATCATGAAATGTACGCATATTTTCGTTTATCTATTCAATGCATGTATTGGCATCCAAAAAATGGAATGCAAATAAAATATTATATTACAATCGCTCTTCACTTTGTGTGTTGTGCTGTTCAATTTCCATTCGGTTGGGGGTTTCGCATTGTACGAGCTCGCACGTAGATATTAATATGCGCATTTTCGCGAATCACACAAATTGAATTTATATGCAAAAAAATAAACGAGCGAACGCGCGTGTTTGATTCGGCGTACGTAACGTTAAATAAATTATCGTTCAAAGCCGATCGGCATGCGGATGTCAAAAAATAGAAGCGAATGTGCCATTTCCAATTTAAAAAATGAGTTGCCCTTTTGTCAAATATTATGCGGGATTAGTACAACAAAAGAGCAATCGAATGATAAATAAATATATCGATTTCCGTTGTTAATTTATCATTTGAATGTTTTATTTACCCAGCTGATATGTAAAAAATATTCCTACTTAAATATTATGATTCAACCCTCAAGCAAAAAGGAACGAATAGATTAGACTTAAGTTTTTATATTCTTTACTTCTGAACGTTGTAAAAAATATCGTTTTGGGTTCGTTGTGTGGCGCATTCATCATTGCGGATTAACGTGCGAGTAGCACTCTAATAATCCGAATGTGCATCGCATTTCATTGGAATTGGGGTCGGCTTGCGGACGGCACATAAACGTCCAAAAAGTCCTGTCGGACATTCTGACAACCACAAAACGAGCAACAACAAGTGCCCTGCATATGTGCAGCATGCCCGGCGCGCATATTTAAAGACGCATAAATATTTTCAGGGATTACGCGTCGTATTATTGTCACTCGTGTTCGTATTATAAACGCTGTTGCTTTTGTGCGGCAGCAAACGCGCAAAGAGGATGCGATGCCTTCACGTTTTCGGTACGATCTTATCGCAACGTAAAATATTACGTATATGTTTTCGTTTTTATGATGCGTCTCATTAAATGTCTTAAATTAAACACGAAAAGTGTACAGAATCTCGACAAAAAAATTGATTGCCCAGCTCCCTCGTTTCACACTTTTTATGCGATCTGCACGCAGAAAATCTGGATTATGATATTGGATTTTGATTAATTTTTTTTATGGAAAAACACCGAAAAAATAATTAATTTCCTGGCACAATATTGAAATCCCATCGAGACTAGAACTAAATATTTGCTACGTTCGCTTTTCAGTTCAATTGTTTGTAGGGAAATTGAATATAAATCGAAGTATTCAATCGTTATTGGTACAAGTAATAGAAATACTGCGAAAACTAGAACGGGGGCGCACGCAGGAAACTAGTCTAGGTGGCAAATCCCCATTGGAGGCCGACTCCCGGCTCCCGGATCCGGGAAAAATGGGAATACGACGACGAAGTAAATAAAGCTTTGGCTGCTGCGTCGACGTTCTGGTCTGGTTTTGTGGTCGTCCCAAAAATATACGAGGTGTTTGTTTAAATATTCATTCCCCAGCCCCGCTGCGCATAAATAATTTAGCGAACACAACAATATTTAAATTTCCGAAAATATTCGCGAAATTTGTTCGTTTCGTATTCAAATGCTTTCTGTGAAATTCTTAATATTATTGGGACATTCGGCAATAGCCATTTAAAGCGCACCGTTCAGCAGGGATGAAAATGAAGGAAGTAGCAAAATTTATGCAGATTTCCTTCGTTTCCAGTCGACTCACCTCAATTCGCCGCTTGTAGCTAAAGCCAACCAACAAAACTCTTCTTCTTACGACGTAAACGAGTTTATACTGTATGCGCGCACGTAGGAATGCTTGGAAATATGAAATAAAAATGCTTTTTTAAATTAAAAATAAATTTGACTAAAAGCATTCGAAAATATGTTCGGCGTAAAGATATCAGCGCGAGCGCGCGGGTTTCTTCTCAAAGATTATGCATACTTTATTCATTTCGTTTCGTTTGCTTTTTTGCTCTTTCTATATATATTTTGACCAAACTGAATATCCACTAACAGTGATCCTAAAATCCCTTGTAATTAGTCAAACACAAAAAGTTCTATAACATTTTAAAATTCACCTGGTGAAACTGATGAAACTGAAGAAAAAGACGTCAAATGAATTCATTTATTTTATTTCCTAGAGAGTTTGTCAATAAGAAAAGAAGAGGGTGGTTTAAAGATGCTTGGTAACCACTGTTTAAGATGAAGAAACAAATAAAAACGCGCTAGCAGTAGCTGGAAGGGTCGTACGATTGCAGATCCGCTCTGAAGAAGCAAAAATATGTAAGACTGAAGAAGCGCATTAAAAAAGTTGGAAGCATTAAAAACTCTCTTCGGTCTTTGTTCGTTAGCGCATTTTCAGTCGGTGTATAACGCACACAACACGGTCGCGAGCCGACCGAGAAAAAGAAGCAAGCCGAGACTGAGGGGAATCTCGAATGCTACTTACGATTACAGCGAGATTACGATGGATCGAAACGTTAGATTATTACGGAGGGTATAAAAAACGTATTAAAATGTCAATCCGAATGCGCATCCATATTTTCCGCCCCGCGTCTTAAATATTTAAAAGCCGAGCGGATATCAAAGTTGTGATCAAAAATTTTAATTCACTTTCACAGTCTGCTGACCGTAACACGCTTTACGCATTTACGGATATCGAGAATAAAGTCTTCGACGCAATGTTATTAATCCGGAGTGCAAGATAAACGTTTGTTAGACGCCGAGAATATTTATTCTTAATATAAGGCGGAGGCGGCTGTTTCGGAATTGAATCGCATTTGCGTAAATATAAATTTTGTCAAGGAAATGCGAACGTCACGTCAAGAATAATGCCACGTCTTCCTTTTCGATCGGTGCAGGCGGCGGAGGCGGCAGCGAGGGGCACATACGGAAATTTGTGGCAATGTGGTAACTTGGTGACTTATACGGGCAGGCGCCGGACTTTTCGGAGGCGGCTCAATATTGATTCGTCGATGGGAAATAACGCAGTGCGATAAATTGAATGCGGACCACTAGTTTTTCACTGTCTAAACGTATTAGTCCCTCGTGCACGATCAAAAACCTTTCGCGATGCTCTCGCCGCCTCCGTCTGGAACTTCTTATTTTCGTACATGAGCCAATCATGCGCACTACGTATTCAAAATACTTTGTACAATTTATCTATTTCCGATTCTTCTTCATAGAGCGAGAATTAATTAAACAAGTCGAAAGATCATTTGTCAACCAAAAACTTCTGCTCTCATATTTTTTTCCTATTGCCGCCGTTGCCGCCGCCGTCGAAAAGTTTCGATATTTTTATCGCTTGATGACTGCCTTGCTGGACTATTAAAACTCTTATGCGCTTTTATTCGTTCGAAATACGACTCTATCGAGACACATAAAATTGATAAAACTCCCAACAACTTTGCGCTCTTCTTTGCGCACTTTTCCTTTTTCCCGGCCGCCGGAAGAAAACTGGATATTTTAATAAGTAAACGTCTGGAACAAACAATTTTTTTCGGCGATTAACGGCGTACTTCCGGAGTCGTAGCATATTTTTAATTAATAATCTAATCCGATTTCCGCGTTCTGTGACATCTTGGAAAAATAATTTATCGAAACGTTGCCTCCGGAAATTATAATCGAGTTTAGATGACATTCGCGCGAGCGCACATTCTGGTTACAAAGTTAACATCGCATTGCTTCTGGTGCACAGCAAACATATTAGAGATTCCGGGAAGTTTTCCGCAACACCGCGCGACAACGCCAACTTCCGGCGAAATGTTGTTACGATTTTCCAACACGCCGTCTCCTCCTTCTTCACGACCGCCGCCGCACCGAAAGCAGTGCGAGAAAACAGCACTTGAGGAGGCGCATGCATTCTGTGCGAACAAAAATATTTTCGCTTCGTGCGCAACTTTATATAGGTAGCTACGTGAAATTGTTTCATTATTTCATTCATTTTCCATTTCCAAACTAAATAAACGCGAGGAGCAACATCACGTTTTTAGATACGTAAATATTAATGACATCAGAGGCCAGACGACATGGACGGCGGCAGTGGTGGCGGTAAAGCTCCTTCCTTTCTTCCCCAGTCTGCCGCTCGCCTGACAGAAAACTTCTAATTGTATGTCATTCGCGTCGGAGATGGTTGTTGGTCTATTTCAATTCACTTAAAGTAATTATTTTGAGCACGATGAGAGAGGAGAACTCGTCTCGTCTGAGTGTGCAAAGCTATCAGAAACACCTGAGCACATCGTGCATCCTCTACCGCCGTCACTGCCGCCGCCACCGCTGCCGCCGCCGTCTTCAATGTCTCGAACGCAACACCTAGCATGAAAACGACGTTAGTTGTATATCTGCTCGCCGAGTACAAGTTGTGTAATGCGCGCACATTGTAAAGGCGTAATGTAATGTAATGGCAAACGCGCACGCTCGCTGCAGGTATTTTAAAGACCGCTACAAATTGCAGTGTCACCTAAACTCGTCCTCCCATACAAATAGACATTATCCTTTATACACCCGCCGCCCGCCTCCAATTTCACCTTTTTATCGTCATATTGTACGTTGGCGTGCCGCACTGCAATGGTGTAAAATTACATTTTTGCGCCGCGTGTTCCACTTTCGTTCAATGCGCTGTAGTAGTAGTGTTTTAAAAATAAATTGTTCCGACGTCTTGATATCCCTGATGATAAAATATAACTATACATTTCAGCGAATTTGTCGTGCACTTCTCGTGCATTTTATAAATTATAAAAATTGCAAGACGCGGGAATGATATAAGTACTTTCGGTTATTACCTACGCTGCGACAACTAATATTACTTCGGCTGCAAGCGAGCGCATTATGCACTCTGCCGCCCTCGAGACTTACAACTTGCCGTCGACGGAAGTGCAACAAGCAAAATATGCTGTTTTCCTGTTTTCGATTGCAGCGGATGAGGAAGAAGCAGATAAAACGATAAGAAAAAATGTTTGGCGACAGCATTAGATACGAACGTGACAAGTCTACATGTTAGGAATATGAAATTACTTCTAAATTCGGTAAAATTGTTATTTAAATATTAATTTAGCCTGATCTTGAATTTTCACTGTTTAAACACCTTAATTAATTAGTCAATTCTATATTAATTAATATAATGTCAATGCAGTGTTAAATATGAAATTTCTTGATAATTAAGTATAATTCCAATTTAAATACCTCCTGATCTTGCATAGATAAGCAGAATGAACAAAATTTAAACACAGTATTGAATGAATTAACATCAAATATATTTAAAATTATACTGAAATTGTTATTTAAATATCAATTCACCTTAATCTTGAATTTATAATGATAACCGCTAAACTTGGCACAGTTTAATGACTAATTAATTATTGAATTGTATTCATTAACTAGCCTAATTATTCATTACACTGAAAAATATTTAGAATATTAAGAAAGGGTTACAAATAAAATTAGCTGCTAAATAAGTAAAAATGTTATATAATTTCGTCCTGATCTTAAAATTTCAGAGATGACCATTACAATTAGGACATTTTCAACATTTTAACCAATTAATCAGTTTAATAATTGCCCTAGTACTTGATAGGCAAATAAAACTATTATTTAATTATCAACCTGAGCTTAAATTTTCATAGATAACCATAATAATTAGCACATTAATGGATTACTCAATTCTATTAATTAATTGCTCCGATGATGCAATATATTGAAAAAATATAATGTTCATTCAGTGTTGAATGTGAAATTATCGGATAAACCTGATAAGTAAGTAAAATTGTTATTTAATTATGAATTCGTCTTGATGCTGTACTTTTAGAAATACCTATTACAATTTATAGAGTTTAAGCACTCAATTCATTAATTCCCCTGATCTTCGAACATAGAGCAAACTTTATAGTCAATTCAGTGTTGTTCTAACCTTAATCTAGTGTACTTTAAAATTAATTTAAATTTGGCGCTTTTTACGAAATGAAAACACGTAAAATAGTCGCGCGAGATAGCACATTGCTATACATTACGCGTGCTTCCTGCACAATGCTGATATGATGCACTATTATTCGGCACTTTTGTTCGTGCGATCCCTTGAAATTCTGCATTACAAAAGCGTTCTCTCGCGCCTGCTGCCGCTGCATTCCGTATTCCATGTATTATTATCATCATGGCAACGAATGAAAATTACCAAAGAGAATGAACATTTCACAATGGCCTGTCAAGGTTTAAGATAAAAGCGCTTCGCATAACAAAACTCTAATTGGATATTTCGTTCAACAAAAGATTCGCTTAATAAAATCCGACTTTTTTACATTACGAAATTAAAGCACACTTTTTCAAATCTGCATGGAATAAAATGGCGTAGAACAACAACACGCGTAAATCGTGTTAAAATTTTTGATTAAATTCTGTGATAGCGCTCGCTGCCGAAGAAGACGAAGTAGTTGATTTTGTTTCGCGTTACGGTTTGGTGATTGAAGTGGAAAGGAAAACTGTTGACCGCGCGCGCGGGCGCTTGCCCTGTCGACTTTAAAACCATTCCGATTCGCCCGTTCGCTCGCTTTCCATTTGAGGATGTGCGGCGAGACGAACGCACCGAGTCCCGGCATCAAAGGGGAAATCGCGCTGACCTAAACTAGAAAAACACACAACCAGCATGAATCACTCCCGAGCAAACACAAAGGATGTGTGTGGCCCGAGGACGCAATGTAAAACCGAAGCCAAAGTTTACCTATTTGAGAATATGACTCCTGTTCGGCTCGCGCAAACATTTTCCCGCGTCGGAAAAATCGACCACGAGAAAAAATACGGAAAAACTCAATGTTGAAGGGAAATTTGCCTCTAGGCGTATGTGATCATCATTCTTTCAAATGATATATTTTCTAGAAGAAACCGGAAAA
>JARJDV010004097.1:0-17758 GCA_030264675.1 Anaulacaspis nigra
CACATTATCCTTTTTCGTATACTGTTCCAACGTAAAAGTCTTAAATCAAATTTCCCTTTGATAAGCATAATCACGATTATTACGATATTGAAAATTATTTGAAATTAGACTTCTTTTTTCCAGTAATCCTTAATGAAATATTAATTTTAATTCCCCGTGAGAATTCTTTCAATTTGTGAATATTCAGCAAATATTAACATAGATTAGTTACCGTAGATAACAGAACTCTCGAGGGAAATTGAATTGCAACACTTTTCCCTCCGTGGAAATCAGCAAAACCGCCAAAATTCATTAAGAATCATTTAAAAATCATTAAGGATCTCAACGCACACGAGCCACCTTCAGGAGGTGCGAGCGCTTATTAAGGACGATAGCACACCGATAACAATCTCAGAAGCATGTAGCTATTAAGAAGTTGGCGCGATTCGGTTAGTGTTTTTCGCGTCGCCGCTTTTTGAAAGGCGTGATTATCTTTGATAATGACGATTCGGAGGCCGGCGCCGCCGCCATGTCGTCTCTTTTATCTGCGCCGCACTCATCCGCGCTCGTACTCATCGTAATAATAACACTTTTACCTTTTGCGGCCAGAATCTAATCACATTTCAATGCCTATTTCCGCCGCCCTCCAATCCCTATGCATGTAAAACTAGCGCAGAACGAATTCCGCCCTCCTTTACATATCTTTTACATAATCCGCTCGCAATTTACAAAAGTTATGCGCACTATTTTCAAACTGATTTATTTTTACAATGCGCTGCAAATTTCGAAATTAATTTCGTACGTGCTTGAGTAACTTTTAAATTGTTTCATAGCGGAAAATCACAGTTGGAAAACTACAATTGTCTCGAATATAACAAATTCGAACGGTGGTGAAATAATTGAAAAGTCACTGTGCATTGAACATTTTTCATTAGTGCAGAATCAAGTTGAGTGAAATTGCTAAAGTTAATTATTTGCACATTTTCAATTGACAACATAAAGAGAAAAGTTTCGCGTCGAGTTCGTAAAACTAGGCTGCATTTTATTTAGGGCAGCGCTGCTTTGATGCTTGTTAATGTTAAGTAAGTGCGCGCGCTAGTGCGCTCGCTATTTGGGGCGGCGCACATGATGAATTTATGTATGTTTGCATATAAAATACTGATGCATTTGCATGATGGCAGATTAAATTTATCCGAGCGATGCGCGCGCGCGCCTTCTTCTTCTTCATCGGGCGGGTGTGCAAACTTTGACACTAGGCCATCAGCATCCATTCCATCTCGCTCTTTTAGCGACGCCGACGACGGCGACGAGCTATATCACAATATTGTTTGAGTTTCAGTTTGAATTTGAGCGAAATGTGGTGCCAAGTGTATGAAGCATGTGCAAATGTCTTCGCTTCATGTGTATATTTTATCTGCATACATCACGAGTGCCTACAATATGGACGCGAGCGTATGCGTGTTGTTCTTGCAGCTTGCGCCAGAAGTCTTTTCTTCGTTTAACTGTTTTGCAAATACCATATGTTTGCGTTACCACACTTGAACTGCAAGTTTATTGTTTTAATTATCTTTGTTTTTGATTTAACAAGCGCGCTAACTTTTAAATTGTCCTTAAAACATGAACTAACAAAATGATTATCCTCAAATTTGTTATCCAAACATCGATACACTCGGCGCAAAATATTTTTCTGAAATTAAACAATTAATTAAATCTTAATTAAAGATTATTTAGGGCAAATATTTGGCACTTACATTAAATGTGCAGACACATTGTATACTGATCGAAAATCCAAGTACTTAAAGCAAATTTTGGCGGCTGTTATATGCAAATTACTCGGATATGCATAATCTTCAATCAGCTAAGAAATTCCGCGAAACAGAGGCGAAACAAAAAAGCGCCGAGGCAACAACATGCAAGCTTATTAGTGTCGTTTGTTAGTGCTACTTGCTATGCAAACAAAGCGAATGAGGCGGGCAACCTTACCAAACAGGGCGGGGGCGGGGAAAAAAACGAATTGAGTAATTTAAGTGGAAGAAACACACATAAAAAGCGCGAGTTAAGGGCGTGTAGCGCGGAGCACACTTGGCCAAACGCGAAGATTAACGGAATCATAATTTCATTAATTCAACGAGTCCGCAGCTCGACGCTCATAAGTTGTGCAACGTGCCGCAGTGGCAGGCGCACCGCCGACGTCGCCGCCGCCGCTTCATTAACATTTTTATATTAGGCACGTGCGAATTGCTTTTTTCTGCGTCTCGTGCCTTGTTCCGCTCGCCTGTAGCATGCTACATATTTTAAACGCTCGCTCCTCTCCGTCCTTTGTTCATTAACATTCATTACGTTTTTATTTCATTCTGTTATTAGTTATTTTTTTATTATTAGATTTGTTATAAAATAATTAACTTGATATAATGCTGCTGGGATTTCGTCCCACATTGCTCACTTCAGAAATTATATTATTCTATTGTTGCGAACTTGAAATGCAAATTTCGCTAACAAAATAGGTAACGGTAGAAATACTAGAAATATACGTCTAAGTCAAGTTGAGAGAGAATGTGCAATGCGCGCTGTTGGTAAAAAAATGTTAAACTTGTACGACATGTAATCCCATGCGCTCCGCGGAGGCGGCGTGAAGAGGGACGCGGCGCGAATTTTTCCAAATGCATGCATTCAGCCAACTTTAACTATAAATCTCAAACGTTTTATAATAAACATGGGAGCAACGTATGCGTCGTCGCATAGTTGTTGAAAGTGGCTCCGAAGGGCACATTCACGTAACATGCATGCAACACGCCCGTACATCTCGACGTTACTTTTCTTTGTATGCTCCACTCGCGCGTCGAGTTTTTCCAATTTCTCAATTTCACGATTTTCATACACGCATCCCGAATGCACGAATGCGCGATTGTGTATCATGTGCTTCTGGAATTGCACATACAGTCTCAATATATATATACGTGCGCGCTTGACGAAAGCGAAGAAAAAGCAACCAAACTTGCCCGCTGCGCGCTGAAATGCTACAAGAATGGACGCTTCTGCATGTTGCGCGCCGCCTCGCCACGCAAAAAACTCACAACTTGCTCAACTGCAGCATACACACAAACAAAGTTGCAGTAAGTGAGTGAACTAACGCGAAAAGTTAGGTGCATGCAAAAAGTCATTGCACGAGTAAAGAAAACTTAACTTTCATGTGCTTTTTTAACCTCTTTTTACTGCGCTACATAAGTGAGTAAATCCTATAGAAATATCCTAATTAAATATAAAATATTGTTTATCATAAATTAAACTATTAAATGATTGTTGTGGCTCATCTGCACGAAGTAGGTGCAAGCGAACAAAAACGAGTGAAAGCAAGGATAACGCTTTGGGAAAGTAATACTTGCACATTCGAATGTGTGACACTATGGCACAAAAGCAAGGTAATTAATGTCCGGTAATAATTTCAGCTCTGAATGCTATTAATTCGCAACCTTTTCATAGCCGGAGCGCGTCCGGGTTGTGGGAGCAATCCATTTGTAGCTCTACGCAAACATCCCGGCACGTACCCATGCGATATGCACGTGTGATTCAAACTAAACCCTAAATTGCAGCAACGGTAAGTACATTAGGGTTTTGGCAATGAATCAGAAATCAACTTCGTCTTAGAGGATAGAACTTGTCTTCAACGTTGCCTAATACTTGTACCCCTCTGCACATAAAGTCAAATCGTAGCCAATCAAAAATATAAAAGTTGGCGAAACTCTTACAATTTTCAATATTGAAGGGTAACTGAAATTTAATCAAACGTCAAATAACTTTACCGTACTTTTCGTAGCCCGTACCGCAAAAGTGGTTACATTATCCATATAATAAATTTCAATAAATTAATATTTTCACCACATTATAAATTAAATTGGTTTACAATTTGTCTCCAATTGAAATTGTAACTGAACTACTAATGTTGATGTCAACTAATAAATTATGAAGTTAATTTCATATTTAGCATGTTATTAGTTTAAAACGCATCATGTTTACGACGCCAAAAATTAAATAAATTTAATGAATGTGCTGTTACTAGTACGCAAATAGTTGTTCGCATATTTTGCAATTTAGTGCAGCTGTGCTGGGGCAATTCGCGTCGAAATGAAATTAAACGACATTCGTAATTAATTTTTAATTGAAAACAAATAGAAAACGCGACCAATCGCATGGAAATTGACGCATCAAAGGTTCAAATAATGACCGAACAAATATTTGCTCAAAGTGTTTTGTCATGCGACTATTAGCGTGCGTCAATTAAATCTCTTATCGCCAAAATTATTTGCCCGAAAATTCGTGCGTCGGAATCGTAATAAATGCATTAGCATTTGCGCGATTACAATAATAGTACAAAAGACATCAAGACTTTGCAAGCGTGTGCTGCTGTTGCTACTTTCGCTACGTGGCTATAATGAAACACTCGTAATCTATGAAATGAGATTGTTAATGATACGGGCAGGTACGAAGCGATGAAGTTACAGCAGCCGCGCAATGTGCGCATTAAGTGCGCGTACGCATTTTCATCACGTTTTCAATGTCTTCAGCTTGCCGCATTGCGTTTTCTTCACGAGTATTACCCGGCGCTAAGATTACGCAATGGTAGTTTTGCATACGATATATAACTTCTCACAATGATGAGATGAGAGAAGGGCGCGCAAACCACTTCGAAGCCCGGCGAACGCATTTTGTTTGTGCCCGAAATTTGCGAGCAAATTTTGCGTGCATACGAAGTCCTCTCAACTGCTGGCACTTTATAACAAAATGAATCGTAAACGTTAACTACCTGCACCTACTACACGTGTTATTATGTATTCTAGGTATTGTGTGGTTATATAAAGTGTTTTAATAAATCACTAAAATAATTGGACGTAAAAATAATAACCTTAAAATAATATCCTTAAAATTTTCTACCAAGCTCCTTAGCTTAAACTACCTACTCCCTATAAAACTTTATATGATAATGAGATCCTTGCAACTTTGAAGAGACATACTTGTGGAAATAATGTAAATTCTAAAATTATATATCAACTCTGCCAGACAACAAGATTGTAATTAACTGTTTATTGTCAACCGTATTTCATTACTTATTCCATTCCCGGATAGCACTGCTCAAACCCGCAGAGGTTCGTTGCAATCGAGTGATTAGTACTTTGTAGTCGGCCATAAAAGAACGCTTAGTATATTAAAGTGACGCCTGGGCGTCCCACAAGTCGTGAGTAATAGTTAATACACGATGCAGTACGGAACAAAACGCAAAACGATAGTCTAAAACAGGGGCAACACCGCCGCCGCGGAGCAATGCGCGCAGCGACATAACCTGTGGAATTTAATTAAATCGAAGCGACGCGCTTTGCGTGTACATGCAGACGGTTCGCGGGCGGCGCCGGAGGCTGTATTGCGATGTAACCATTTTCGACCTTTGCTAGAAATGGTTCGTGGTGCTGCCTTTACAGTCGCAGGTTCTTCGCGCACCAACACATGAATGAGGACAGAAGTCAGCGCACCGAACAAATGAAATACAAATGAAATGTCAGCCCTAGCTAACCCTTGCAATAGGGCAGTAGCAATTTTCTGCTGAATACTTTTCAAATAAGCATTTGGTCTATTTTTAATTGAAGCCGACAGAGAAAGGTAACAGGCATGATGATTAAATACAAATATTTTTAATTGAACACACCGATGATAACAAGTCGCACATATTCGAGTTTAATAATGTGATTAATGTTTAGTGAAACGAGAGAATAACTTCCGAGGAATTTCATTAAGACTGGATGATCAAGCAGCTCGATAGCAAATTAATACTTTCAAAGTGATCTAGTAACAATTGGACTACATTTGTCCGACTAGTAGGAAAGTGGCAAGCAAACCGCCGCCCGCCTAAGGGAAAAGTGACGCGTGCGCGACGACAAAGTGAAATCATCGAGTGGAACACACGTATTCCCGGCCTGCGGGGGCGCCGAAAAGGACCAGCAGGGATGGAGCGACACGCGCATTTGATTGCGGAGCGCATCTGCGAGGTGAAATGAAATGAAGTGAGTGCGGCATTCGAACGAATTTCGACGCAAAGTAGTCAACATAGAGAACTCCGTTCGGGATATGGCACAAAACAAGAAGCAGGACAAAGTGTAAAATGGCATGGGTTCGCCAACAAGGATAGCTTCCGCAAATGCGATGGAATGGCATCAGCGCGCACTGGAGCGGCAACTCGAAGGTGTTTTGATTGCTCTTGTGCCTTTCGTGTGTGTGTGTTGGAACAGCATTAAGACAATTGTTCTGTGATTTTATGTCTTTCGGCCGTGCACTCATAAAACCCACACATGTGAAAACTATTGTTATACGTACGATTACTCATAATTATAATGATGTTGTTGTATATTTAAATCAATTTTGAGTCGGATAAACGTTTCACTTAATTAATTTTCCATACGTCTAAAAAGTACTCACTTTAATCCTAAATGACATTATAGAAAACAAGCAAAAAATTTATTTCACTAAAATTATTGACTCATAGAATTTTCAATTGAACTTTATACCGCAAGCAAATAAATATACAGCGAACGCGAGGCAGGTATAGAGAAAAGAAAACGCGATTGAACAATTTGTACCAACTGCTGGGAAAACTCTTGGGGGGCGGCGGCAATCGCATAAGACTGAGCGAGCATGGCTACAAGAAACTCGATTATATTTGCACATAAATTTTTGCCGGCAATAACGCGTACCAATCGGCTATACGCCGTGCGGGGGCGGCTTGTTACACTGCGCAGAGAGTATATCATTTTATTGCAATGAAATATAAAAGGCTGCGAGGGCAAAATAAAGGCCAATTTCATCTTCGCCCTCTATCCAAAACGATCAGCTATCAGGCGGCGTGCACGAATATTAATACGTATTATAAGCACAGACAAAAAACACGCTCGAGACGGCATTATGAAAATAGATATCGCTTTTTATTGGCGGTAATTTTTTAAATTTCGCATTATAAATAACGCATACGCCCACGATAATGTTTTATAAATAAATAGCCCCCGGAGGCAGGATGGCCGCATTCCGAGCACTCTTCTTTCGCTCGCTTTTCCTCGAGATACAAAGGCGAAAAAAGCCTCTTCGCAAATGTTTCAAGCTTTCTTCGCGCCGGAACGCGACTATTTTTCGTATTCGTGTTTTGCCATCGTGCGATGCCGTAATGTGAGGAATTTTCTCCTATTCCTGTCAGTTTATATGCCATTACGAACGCCGGCGCAGCGCCCACACCATCCGACCGTCAACATATCACATTCTTCTTAATGAATGTCATTGTGTTCAAATCTGAAACACGCTGTAAGAAAAACTACTCCTTTTGCACGTATAAAATGCTGAATTATTTAATACGAGATTGTTATTTATTGGCGTAGTTTATTTACTTGCTGGTTTATTGCATCAATAATAAATTCGCAATCCATTATATCTTCCTCTTAGATCGCATTACCCAGCAACCACTTCACCAGCCAGCCTGTGCAAATAGTCGCGGCTTTGTTGAGTTTACCACGCGTTTTGCAATACTCAGTATTTTATTTAGTAAAATCGTGATTATTTTATTTTTCTTTGTTTTGTTGCGTTTATATGTTTTCCCACGTACGTGCTCTATCAGAAATTTTCATCGCATTTTATTGCGCAAAAAATGGTTAGTTATGGGGTTAAAAGCTTATCAGGTTTATGATTAATAAAAACTTGGTAATTCTTATCTTTCTACTTAGGGTTAAGGGTTCAAAAGCGTACAAGTCACAACAGTAAAAATGCCGGACAATAGGAAATAATTTCATGATTTTCTTGCCATTACTCAACCGTTTCGAAAATAGAATCGCACCATTTCTCATATTTCAAGCTATCGTAAAATCAATTTCCCATATTAAACGCGACTAGTTCGTTCGTTCGGAGCGTATAAAAAGAGGCAAAATGAAGTGGAAAAAAGATGCATCAATTGAAAAGACATCGACGTCAAGACGGCATTGATGCGTCGCTGTCATTGAATTGGGAGAATCAGGCGGAAACGCAGTGCTATCAAATAAAACTAAACAGATATCGGATATCTGAAACGCGGATTGCATGCGCTGCGCATGTACCGAATTGATCGCACAATGGAAATGATTTCGAAAATGGAAAATCGCATCGCAATGAAGTGGAGAAGAATGAAATCGAACGCAAATAGACGCACGCTTCGCCGCTCTTTGACGAATCATCGGGATGAAAAATCACCGCAGACATTGAATGTTGCAATAAAAATATTCATATTTGCATCTTCAACTAATAAAAAAACAAATAAATCATGCAATTTGCAAACTCTTAAAATGTTTGCGAATATTTTACGCCACTTACATTTTACTTTACGAAATTGCAAGAATCATTTCCGTTCGCGAAATAATCATATATTCCGGAATAACTACTTTCAATACTATCTAAAGTATTATCACAAAAACACCTTTAAAACACTTAAAGAAGCGCGAGATGGAAAAAGGCGCATGCATCGATAGTGGAAGCCCGAGGACACACAATGCGAATGGTTGGAATATGGGGCGGAAACTAGATTATGGCGGTACGGGCTGGAAGGACTCAAGGAAGTTATATTATATAGTCCAGTGGCCAGAACGGGAGGCGGAAAAAGCGGAAAACTCGAAAGTAAATACGTTATTGGAGCCGGGTTGCTCTCTCGTATAGCATAGCGCGCGCACTAGAAAGGAAAACTATAAGGATAATAGATAAAAGGCCCGTATTTATTACATGCTCATGAGAGGCATTCGGCTTAGCCGACACTGGCTGCAGCGCAAAGGACTAAAATCGCTTATGATATGCCAACGAGCACGTCACCATTTATTTTTTCAATCCCTCCCATCGTCGAAAACATAATAAAGCCCAGAAGAGAAGAAGCGGACGAAGAAGAATAAGTAGGCTAATCACTTTGGTCCTATATTTTAATGCCGAAAAGCGCTTAGCGAATCCCAATTTATAACTTCGAAATCAAAATATTGCGAGGATGGCAGAGAGAAATTGGTCACACAATAGAGAAAGATGACAATGCTGTCAAGTGGACCATTACATAAAAAATGCATAACAAAAAGAGACAATCATCGTCCTTATTTTGTTTGTCATTTATTTAGTTCTCTTTTTCCTATCTGGTCGGCGCCCTATTCATCTCGGCGCGCCGCTTTTGCCTGTCATACACATCGCGTCGCGCCGTTCGTTCGCCAATGCGCAGATCTGAGCACTTCATTCAGTGGCCAGTTCGTTTCTTTTTGTCAGCCGCATGTTTACGCCATCAAGCGCACGCAGGATCCGCGCGACTCCTTGGAGAGACGGCGCGACAACAAACGGGTCGCCCCTCCATCTTGCCGTGACAGTTCTTCCGTCCAGCAGATAATAATCATAAAGTGTGATAAATGAGCACACAACACATACGTGCGCAACAAAAGGACAATCTGCGAATGGTACGTGCGAATTCCTACGCTTTGTTGCGGCCGCCCAAATCAGCCCGCCACCCCGAAAGACCGGATGCCATCGACTGCAAACAAGGATAACACGGCGCCGGAAGATCCGTCATTCGCCCACACTCCCGAGGGCCTTTCCAAATAAGTGAGCACACGAGCACGAGCTTTAGGGCGAGAATGAAAATTTCATATTAAGGCGACAAGACAACTCTGTCCGCCACGAGGCAGCAGCAGCATAAAAGTGTGCGATGAACATCTTCGGGACGCGGGCGCATTTTGAGGCCCGCCGAGTAGTCTTAGGGGTGTTATAAGGGTTGATGACATTGGTACATTTGTGTGTTCGAGAGGCGCGCAAGTTGGAAAGGTCCTTGCAGCTCACCCGAAATCCGGCGACATATGTTACATGTGTTTTATCTATGTTTTCACAAACCTCTCTCTCCCGTTGACTGCCGCGTATGTGTCCCTTTTCTTGTTACAAGCAATTAAGATGGAAACGAGCAACGCCCAAGGAGTCGTAGATGTGCACTCAGGCCCACCGAGTTTGTTTGCTGCACGGAGGAGCGCGTACACCCAGCGGAGCAATGAAGATGCGAACGCGGAAATTAAATTGCTTGAAGTATTGCGCCGATGCCCGCCAGATAGACATTAATTAATTATACGCACAAATGATAACAGCTCCGTGTATATGTGTGTGTATATGTCAAAAAAATACACGAGGGGAAAAACTGAGGCGAAAGTTAGATGACGAAAAAGTGCACGCAGGAAATTTCTTGCGATCTCAAGAAAAACAAATAAATTTTCAATTAAAAACTTCCCGTCGTTGAAGGCAAGCTCTTGTGGCGCATTTGCAAATTTAATGGCAGTAAACTCATCGAAACAGTCACGTGGATTCATTTCCCTCCCGCGCGACGCTCATTCGCACGCAAACCGCCGGATGGCATTTCAATGTTTGTCGTTGCCTCCATTTCTATTTGTGTTCCTATTTGTCTTTCGACTTGAGCCAACACAGAGGCACACACAACTTATGCCTTGCCAGGTAAGCGTGCAGCAGGATATGTATATGTATAGATTTCCATTTCAATTATGTGCCACATACAAAGTGCTAAAGCACATCTGCCAAACTTAATGACCACACACATTAAAACGCTGCAACTTTTCACACCGCACTTCAAGCTGATAGAATTGGTAATTTTAATCAAAATATTAGTATTGTTATTCTCGCGATAAATCTAACACGCGGCGTCAAATAGTTTATTCCAATAGCTTTCGACATTCCGACCCGGATTTCCCGAGGATTTTATCCCTGTATGTGAGTACATTGTGTGCGCCGCTGCGCATTCCCATCTTTCTTCAGGACCGACGTTTGCAAGGACATGCATTGAATATTAAAGTCAACGTAGAGAACGAGCAATGTATGCAGTGACAGAAGCTGGAGCAATTGCAGTGTCTGTGCTGGTTTGTATGTATGAACTAACAACGCGCTTTAGGGATGTTCATGTGATGTGATGCCATGTGATGTTTGAGAGGTAAATTAACTAATTGCATTGTCTTGCGTTTTGTTATCATGTCTTGGCATCGCTCGTGTATGCCACTTTCCCATTTGCCAACGAAATAATTCGAATTGCACGATATCCTGCGACGTATTGCTTCATTCAACTTCCACGAGTCTCCAAAGAGAAATAAATAAACACGCTTAGTTCGAATACGTACGCTATAAAATATTTATGGGCAGCCATCGAAAAACTACATTGTAGATAAATTATAGGTTATGTAAATACGGACGTTTGTTTACCACTTGGTTCAGATATGTAAAAGTCAACATAGTATTGCAACTCATAGACGCATAATAAGTAATATTCCATTCGGACCGAGCTGTTGTCAAGTCATTAACGTAACTTGCAGTAGAGTAAACAAACAAAACGTAGCTCACGCGTAAGCATTGCATTATACCTATGTACATTGGTATTACACTGTAGGCTGTAGATAGATGTACACTGTATGCACGATCAAAGTAGGACTTACCGCTACGCAAATTCACTTAGCAATGTTGTACGACGGTAATAAACGATAATAGAAATATGAATATGTCCTACTCACAGTTGGAAGCAATGAGTGTTATCCAACGAGCAACAATTCCCGCCAGGATCCGAACGTGATCATTGCCCTCAGCCAGGAACGAAATCATCTTAATCACCCTGGGCATATCGTTATTGGAAGTCCGAATGTCCATTGTAAACCATATAATGTTAATATTCCATACCTACTACACAGCATGCTTCGGGCAATGCAAGGTTAGATTTTGATGTCTATATTATTGTTCGCCTTTCACAATATCTCTAACACGACCACTAATAACTATCACACTACACAACTAATAACTTATCTTATTCACTTTTAACTGCCCCGAAGTTATAACTGTTTGTATTATAATTAATCAATTCACCACGGCTTATTTGACAATATCACACGTAATATAGCAGAACCATATGTTTAAATGACTAGGACGACCCAACCTGCTCAGCTGATTTGGAACATGTCACCCTCAAATGTCATACTAAAGCTTGTTCTATTTTTGTCTAAACCTGCGTCTAGACCCATATATATGGCTTGGTCAATCAATTGCTGACACAGTGATTATTTATTTGCTTTGCATCAGACGTCGTAGTTTGCAAAATTGCTTCAACATTGAGAGGGTTAATGTTACTATAATATTAGACTATTCTTACATTTTGTTAGAAATCTTGAGTTATCGGTTTTCAATAAAATGCAACATGCATGAATATTTACCAATATACATACTATCGGGAAACGAAATTATGTTATAAAATTTTTAATATTATTTATACCCGTCAGGCATGCGGAAATCTATACGCTGCAAAGTAAAAATTCCACAAGTTCGGTCGGTCCTTTGAAAATTCCAGGCTGACAGGCCAGGATCGTAGTTTTTGGACATCTGAGCGTCCGCTACAACAGGAGAACGCCGATCTGACGTTCTACAACGTTCCGGAATCTCTATGCTTCCTATCCACATCTTATCCCCCCAGCCAAATCGCATCCGAAACGCGCTCTTCAGCCACACGAAGCTTGCCCAGCATTTTTCATCAGCACGTACATCAATCTTGTTCACTTTTTCTTTTTTCGCGCCACCATTCCACGCGTCTGCCACCCGTGGCCCGCCACTTATATTCTTCGGTTACTTTGGTTTATTTTTTCCTTCTTATACCCTCGCTTTTTATGCGCGAGAAACAAATTCCTATGAGTTGGTTTCTTTTTCTCAAGCGTTTTAAGTACTTCAGGTACTTTTCTCAAGTTGTCTTAGTTAAGTCGGCGACGGCGGCGGCGGTTCTCGATCTCGTACAATGTGCAAATAAACCCATTTGAAATCAATGAAGCGTACATTCGTTTTTAATGAGACTTTATCTCCGGGTCCGAACTTAGCCCGTCTAAATTCACATAATTTCTCATCCTTCTTTCTTAGCGCAGCGCACAGCAGCCGCGGTTTGGAGTCCTTGTTCATCCTGTTGCTTTTCACTTTTTGCCCCATCCACAACGACCCCAGCAGTCGCTTGCATGTATAGCCAATCTATATTGCTTGCTCCTCATACTGGATTCGCCTACCGGCTAGAAAACTCACTTACATCCAAGTTCACGCTTGTTCCTTACACTTTTGTGCGGGCCGGAACCATCTCGCGGCGGCGGCGCGCTTGAAAGCCTCCACGACCACAAACCACGATGTAATGAGGCCCATAACTTTGTTCGACTACGTAAATCTAATTCCAGCGCGCGCGCGCGCCCCACATTCTTTACACTTTTCCACCCAGCGTGAGTGAAAACTTTCTTTTGCCTCGGTGTCCTCTCTGTCGCACCCTGTGCGTCCTGATAATACACCTACTTCTTCTCCACTATGGAAGCGGCACATCGTCGTTTTGTTTTTTCTTTTAAGTAGCGCTGCATTTTTCCTTCCTTTCATGTGGTGCCCTTGCCTACGAAGGAGGCGTTGGCGTAAAACTTTTGCCCATCTTTTCTAATTCGCCGAGATTTCTCGAGCATTCGGCTTTCCGCAGTTTGCCCATCATTCCCCTCAACATTTTTCAATTTTTCCCGCCTCATCGCCAGCGGCGGCTCTCGTAAAGCAGCGCGCCGTACAAGAAGGGCTGAAGACGAGGTTTTAGTACTTTCGGTGCACTTTTCGCGTACTTCTCGAACTCGCGGAACATATCCGGAATGAAAAAGCATGTTCGACATTAAACTTTACGATTATTAGCACGAATTTAACGTGCCACATACGCATAAAGTTAATTCTTCCTCGACAATTCAATAAATCGTTTACACGTTCACGCCAGAAACCACAAAGAGCACAGAAACATTTAAGACGTTTCTTTTCTTGTTATGTTATTATCAAGTTTTGTTTCTGCGTTGGTGCACATTTAGCCAAGTACTTATAAATCCTTCTTATTATTCGCCAAATTGCTGATTCAGTGATAATAATTTAGATTTATGAACGAATTGAAAGGCACGTAAAAAATAACTGGCGCTTAAAATGAACGCTAAAGTAAAATGCTGGGGAAAGACTAATAATAAATCTACATTAAAAAGCGACTTCCGGATACCATTGAAATCGTACAAGGACGAATCCGAATACTTTGATAATAATACGAATATCAAATGTAATTCTCGCTTCCTTTGCAAACTCAGTTTGCTGGGCGCGCTTCTTCTGGTTTTCTTAATTTAACCAAGGAAAATTGCAATGAGCAGTGAATGAAATTGCAGCTGGATGCTAACTTATTAAGAAACTAAACACAGTATGAACGTCAAAGCAAAATACGAAAGATTTCATCCTAACATAATTAAATATTCAGCAAACTTTCAGCGATAATTGGGTAGGATTTGAAAATCTTCACAAAGTATCCAAATTTCAGGAAAATAAATTGAGTTGCAAAATATTCTTCGCATCAAAATGTTCTAATTACTTTTTACGCTTAGAGCGTAAATTATTTAAAGCGATGAGGTTCGCAATACATTGTTTAATTAGTACCATCAAAAGATAAAGATTACTTTTCGTTGATTAAACACTTTATCAAGCGCATTATTATTAGGCCAGGATTAATTCGCTGTCATTTCTTCATTTCCACATCCGACGATGAGATTGCTTCGCTTCGTTCGTTTTCACCTTTGGAGCCAAAGTAATTTTGAAACTTCGCACGCAAAGAGTGCAACTTTCATATCTGAAATTATAACATTTACAAAATAGCGTCTGTCAAAGCAGTCAGCAGCCGCGGAGATGACGCAATAAAGCGCGAAAGAAGAAAATGAGAAATTGCGGCACGAAATATTTGAGACGCGCCGCATAAAACTCACAGCAGCACAGTGCACGCAATGGAACACAAGGGAAGAAGGAAGACGGCGCTCGAACAGCGATGGAAATTCACAAATTCACACGCAAATCTCGATTAAGAATATAAATGTTAAATTTAGACGTCTCACTTCGTTATCAGCGAAACTCAGGAAGTTGCAGCTGAGGTATGCAGACGCTGCCGTTTGCCAAAGAAAGCATTGAAGGCGGGAGCGCATGAACAAGTTAAGGATAGGATTGAGCGCTTTCAGCAATTTTCCAACTCGAACGTCTTTTTAGTTAGCTGTTTTCCATACTAAAAAGTCATTTTTAAAAGATGTTCACCTGCAACTGGAAAATGCACTTTCACCCTGTAAAATAGTTTTCGCGTATCATGCTAATGAAATAGCACCAACAAAGAAGTTGGGAATATTAAACGTAATCGAAGAACGCCTAATATTCGCCTCATTTAGCCAGACGAATGACAGCACAAAAATTAATATTGAAACGATAAAAAGCGAATCGATATCGTATCGCGACGGGCAAAACGCCAAGCAATTTCTCTTTCATAAAACTTGCTATATTTAACGTTATACACCAACAAGTCTATACTTTATTTGACAAGCGAATTTTTATACTAAGGCCTCAAACACATTTTAACACAATGAATACAAGACATTAAGAACATGAATACAATTTTGTTGGTAAATCCCTAGTTATTGCAAGCACAGGTGAACCACTTTCAAACTTGTAAATCTCATTTGAGTTGCAATGTTGATGCGACACGAAATGTACCACAAGTTCGAGTCGCGTACGAATCTGCGGAAGACTTTACCTTTAAGGAGGTTGAGGCGGCGATACATTATCGCAATCTATCGAAAAGTTTCGAAGCGCTATAGGATTGCAATTTCGCATTCTGGTCGCCGTTCACATGCGCTAACTCTTCGTGATGGTCACAGAGGTTGGCACTGTCATATGTTGGCTCTAATTTCGTACAATGCAAATTCTGTATTTACTCAAAATCTATTTCAAGTTATTCAATTACGTTATATCACCTTTTTAAGTAAGTTGAAATTGAAATGTCTGCAATGCATTTATTTGTTATTTGGTGAATTACCAAATAAACTAAACTTTGTAAGCAAAGAACTCATTCGAATTGAATCGAACTATGAGGGTGTTTCAACTATTTGACGAGAGAGTTGACGATTGTTTATATTACTTGAAAAACATTCCGTATTATGAACTTTCGAAAAGTTTACGATCCTGGCAGTTAGACAACGTTGAACTGCTTGGATATACAGCTACTTCATTTAAGTGAATGCGGACTACCAAACTGCAAGCGGCGCATTTACATTACGCATTTTTTCTCGTTTCAATAAGAAGCGGAAACGAATCTCTTCGGCTGGTTGCCGACGCGAACCGCTCGATATGAACCGTAAAATTTGATTTCGTTTTCAATTTACTTCCGTTTGCGGTGTGATTTTATTGTTTTCCATCGACGAAGGCAAAATTGTAATTGTAAAACTGTAAAATGTTGGCCAAAAAGCGCAATCAACTTCCATAGAGTCGAATATTATATTGGAAGCATCAAAATGAAAAGAAAGTTGAAAAGAAACCTGATTATATTATAAGATTTTCTCATGTATTCTCGTAAACCAAAGGAGAAATGAAAATCTTTTCTTTTATTTCTTCAGATTTTACAATCACCAAACGTTAGTTTTAACAAAAACCATTTCGATTAAAAATAAACTATAGAGATGTAAATTGTGTAATCGTTAATAATTAGTTTATGAAATGCATATCGTTAAAATAACATCTCCCAATTAGTGTAATCAACATGTCTAAATTATAAAAAATATGATGTCGAAATAATTGTATCGTAACATTTAGATCATGTTGATTGAATTTCGAATGCAAGTGTTCTTGCAACGAGAACTTTTTTAACGCCATAACAATGATAAAAGTGTTGATTACCTTTCACCTTTTCTTTCTACAATGTTGCTACTGTATCATAAAAAATACTGGAACATCCTACTCTTATCAAGTGATAGCGACAATCGCATATAAAAATTTTCAGCCGCATCATAATGATGATAAAGTTTTTGAGTTCCAACTATATAAACATTGAAACGCTGCACATCAAGCACACTTGCATGTGTCTTCGTCGCAGTTCACTTGGACTACAAAAGATGAAACTCGCTCTCGCGTTTTTGGGACTTGTTGCCATTGCATTGGCAACACCCTACGGCAAAACAGAATTCAAAGTTGGTAAGTCATTAAATCAGTTTCGTATTTAGAAGTAGAATCATAAAAATATTTATTTCCTAGCTGACAAAGTCTTCCTCGAGAAGCAAGAGGATGTTCTTAAACTCTTCACATACATCAACCAACCAAGCTATTACAAGGAATTTGTCGATATTGCCAACAATTTCAAATTCGAAGGACAGTTTGACCAATGGACCAAACCACAATATGTGAAGGAATTCTATTACATGTACGAACATGACTTTTTGCCACAAGGAGAAGTTTTCAGCATCTTCTACCCAGAGCACTTGAAGCAGGCCATCGCCTTATTCAAAGTCTTCTACTATGCCAAGGATTACGAAACCTTCTACAAGACTGCTGTTTGGGCCCGCCAAAATGTTAACGAAGGCTTATTCATCTACTCATTCTCCGTTGCTGTTGTCCATAGCCAATTCACCAAGGGAATTATTTTACCACCAATCTATGAAATCTATCCATTCTACTTCTTCAATGATGAAGTGATTACTAAGGCTCAACAATATAAGCAACACTACTGGGGAACCTATGAGAACGAATATGAAATCAAGGATGCCACATACAAAGGCTATACTATTCACGCCAACTACTCCGGCTGGTACATGAATGTTCACCCAGAACAATCATTGACTTATTTCACTGAAGATATCGGTGTTAACTCTGCCTACTACTACTACAGCATCTACATGCC
>JARJDV010004100.1:0-18282 GCA_030264675.1 Anaulacaspis nigra
TGGAACGGGTGGACTCTAAACACCCTATAGAATGAATATTAACCCTTCAAGTTTCCGTATTGTTCGTGTACATTAAAACGTCCTTAAACAACATCAATGCGTGTGCATTTACATGTATTGAGAGACAGATTGGTGCGCGACCGCGCCGCCGGGTGAGATATTAGAACACGAAACCAGGCGGCGGCCGAAAAAGGGTTGCGCGGCCACAGCGCAACTTTTCGTATTCCCTGAGCGAATCCACCCCCTTCGCGCGCTTGCAAATATGTTGCGCGCTCGTCAGCAATAACTCGTGCGGTGCCTCTTGCCGCATGATTGAACCATTGGGCGACACGCTGTGTGCCTCGCTTTGCTCTTCATTTCGCTGCCCATCGGTGGGTCGCCGCCGCCGCCGCCGCCGCCGCCGCCGCCGCCACCGCTCGTGTACTCATCCACAGCACTCCTTTCGCACACACGTATAAAGATATTAAAGTGTTGATGAACGGCGCGGTGTTAACAACGTTAACGGGGAATTAACGACGTTCCAATTTTACACCTTGTTGTTCGAGTTTCGACGCGACGCGCACGAAAGGGTTGTGCGAAGGCGAGCCGCGCAACAAAAGACGACGACGACGACGACGATGATGATGATCATGCTCAATGGCGATAGATGAGATTCGGGCGCCCCATGTGGGGCGGCTTGCCACATGTTGTTCGCGGATATAGGTGTATTTTAGAAATTAAGATTCCATTGTTCCTGTGCGCACCGCGTGTGTGTGCATAAAGTTTATAATTTATTGTTTGCAACATGCTTTCGCACGCACGCACGAGTAAAATTTATAGAAATATAAAATTCGTTGGATGAATTAAACCCGGGGATTAACATGTCAAATGATAATGTTACTGTTTTACATTTAAATTAAATACTGCTGCGAACAATGTTATCTGAAATATATAATCATAAAATATATATTTTGAAAATCTCCAGCTATGTAAATTGGTGTTGAATTTATTTAAATTTATTATCGGATGGCTCACCGTTTTTTTCTAATAACCATTATATTTTCATTTAGAAATAAACAAACGTATCATGTACACAAAATACAAATATTTAAAGAGCCATCATGAGAGCATTATTGATGCTCTCGCTAATTCCATCAAGCTGAAAATCAAATAAATTAAGCATTTTTCAACTTTTTTTCCTCCCCATCGTCATCGATAATAATAAAGCTGAAACCCGAGGGAAATCAAAACGTTCATGTACGCGGCGCATATTATGCATATAAATACGCTGCATATTTGGAAAGCTTATCAAATATTAGCCCAATCAATATGAAATAGCCAAGAGACGAGCAAACATGTCGGAAGAGAGCGACGGTTGTGGCATTCAAATATTAAAGCGAGAAGGCGCAATCAATAAATAATTATTTAACAATTAAGCGCACTGATATGCAGAAGCCGCATCGTTTCCAATTCGTATAATTGAAAACTGCCAGCTACCGCCTCCGACAGCAGCTCATTCAATATTTCGACGATGTACGAAATGCATTAAACCGCTTACACGATTTAATCAACAATACATAATAACTAAACAAAATTAAATTTCATATTGAGTGGTCACATCTCAAACTTCGGCTCGTCACGATATAAAGCTCGAGAAAAGCCGATGAGATTTTACTCCCCTTCAATCTTTAGTCGTGCAACTTCGTGTTTTTTCGTTCAACGAGCAGTAGCCAGCCAAGAAACTTTCGCATATTATATTGCGTACATCGATAGTATGCAAACAATTTAGTGATGCATCCGAACCGCTAAACTATTATCGCATTCAGCGAAGATACAAAGTGTATACATTTTTATCTGTCGTCATCATCATCATCAACTTGTAACTCGCCCGCTGCCATCATCGTAATTTGTACGGTGGTGCACCATAAATGACCGTAAGCGATTCCGAAGCGCATAAACCAGACGGCTCGAAAGTTATAAGCGCAGTAGTAAGACTAGCACTAAGTTTGTCCATAATTTCAAGCAGAAACTCGCTGTCTCGCGCTAATACAATTACTATTATGTAGGTATTTGTTAATAGTCCGCAGCGCGCGCGCTGTTTATACTCCCGGGTAAAGACTAAAGACTTGCGCAGCGGCGTTGGCGGCGGCATATACGTGGACTAATTTCGGATTAAACTGGCATAAGGAAGACAATGGGCCGCTCGCCCGCTGCCGAATGGAATTGAATTGAATGGCTGGTGTGGCGTACGCCTGCATTCACCCTTGCCGCCTCCGCGTGCCCGCGTGGATGCAATGTTGTCCTGCTCGTTGATTATAAACGAAGTGTTTAGCGCACAAAGAACGGTATTTAGTACGATGCATTAGCGCATTGATAGAATATTCCGAAAGGCCATTGTTGCAGCTCGAGCTCAAACTACAAGTGCAACAAATTGATTGCGATTGTCAGCGCGAATCCACGCTAAGATAAATGCGTCCGCAGCTATACAATGAAAAGCTGATTAACTTCACTTCAGCATTTCACGGTGCACGCTTGTTTTAACATGACAGAATAAGGTCTCACTCATTATATTAATTCTAAAATTGAATGAAATAGTCAGCGATTTCAGTATAACGAATTGAATGCCGTCTTCGCTGCGAACCAACAGGGAAATATCGTTAATTAAAAGTCATGCGTTTGACGGTAGTTAATTAGAAAGGTATTAAAACATTCAATCCGGCTCAAAGCGTGGCAACATGAAACTATTTCGTGCTGTCAAATTCGTCAAAATCTCATCATCGTCAGCATCACGATCATCAACAATCTGCGCGTAAAAGTCACGCACGCATCACTTGCAAGAGTTTGCCAGCAGCCGAAGCTGCCAAGCGCACCCGGATGGAATCGACGATTCAATCACGTTTCCCCGTTGACAATGCGATACACAACACGAGCAGCAACAGCAATAGGTCAACGCACGTGCCTGTTGAAGGTATCAATGTTTCAGCGTGCGCGTACGAGACATCTCAGCAGCGGAATGCAAATCTATAAATCCATAAACAGCGCGCACACACATGTCTCGGCGTGCATACATTTATCAAGTTGAGAGGGAATATTGAATACACATATTCGAGTGGCTGACGTCGCCGCCACCGCCGCCAAACGCGCCGATACACCCCATCATCACGGTGAGCGATCATCACAGAGGCGGAGGTTATAGGTAGGCATATTGCGATAGATTCAATAAAGCCGATATACACGAACGCACATATTACACGATGATGCTTGAAACTAACAGACGACGACAAGCTCCAATATATTCATCACTATAAATCCGGGTAGTTACTAACTGCAAGACTGCTAAAATCATATATGAGCAATAACTGTGCTCATGCATAAAAATCAACAGTCTTAATGCAATTTTCGCCTATAAATTCAATCAATTTGTTATAGCCAAGGCTAATTTCATATCTTTCAGGCGCGAAAAATCAAATTTCCCGGAATGTGAGACGTGACTTTTTATCTAAAAAGCTGGAATCGCGCTCTGAGAGCATTTATGGATAAAAAATTATCATCTTTTCAATAAATCGTTTCTAAACGTATTTTACGAGTGCCCCAAATATTCTCAGAATTACTATTTTGAACTGACTATTGGTAGTATGAGTTCTGTTAATAATAAAATTTTATTTATTATATCTCATGATTTTCATATTTACAACCCTAGAGGGAATTTGTTATACATTTTATTAGTTTTCGATATATAAATAATTATTAGAAAATGAATAAATATTAATTGAGCTTACAACAAATTACGCAGAAATTATTCATACTTATATATTTATTTGAATAATAATGCTTTAGCTGATTTCGAGCATGTAATGTTGTAATGCATATTACTGCATATAAATTCATACAATATGCAGCGCACACCGAGTATGGCTTTTAGAATTGCAAATTGACTGACATTATCGCAATTAATTCTAATATTATGAGCTTTTAATGAAATGATAAACGCTGCTTTATGGGCTCTAGTAGTGCAAAGCAATAATTTCCTCCACCACCGCACATTGTGCCATTAAGTGTGGACAAAAAGTTTGCAAAACAGTGAAATATCCAATTAACTTGATTGTTACGCGCCAAACTTAGCATTAATACAATACTGCACTTCAAATTCATGCAAATGCCATTCATAATTATGGCAGCGCGCGCGCGCGCACGTGCCACGGCATTATAAATTTATTATTGTTGTAGCTGTTTTTGATAGTTAATAATAATTTTGCGCTCGATGGGTTATGTTTTGATTAAAACATTGCGCTTAAATTCACACACGTTTAACGCCAATACGCGGCATTTATAGTGAACACATTTTTGGGCTTCGGTTATTGAAAGTCGCATACAAAAATTGAAATTGAGATAAAAATAATAATTCAATTGCAGATTTATTATTTCAATACAATGAATAGATAATCGGATTAAAAAGCCTGCGCCTGATGAAATTTGAAATTATTGATCACGAATTGTGTTGATTCAAAGCGAATGCAAATTCCAATTGCCAATATTTATCTAATATCTATTTTCATTGCTCTAGATTTGAGTGGTTTACAACTTTTTGTTGATATAAATTTAATAAATTTCTTTATGCTTTGAACGAGAATTTAATAGAATGGTAACTGTTTCATATTTTCATGAAATATTTCATTTTATTCGCAATATTTATTTTCATATTGAATACAATCAAATTTTATTGTTATTGCATAAAAAGTCATGACGTTTCCATCCCTTTGAATGTTATAAAATGTATGGTATTATGAATTTCAATTTCAGCATAAATATTTTCATTAAACCACAAATTTCAAGTGAAATCTCTATTTTACTTAATAATCTTTAGCCGTCATAAATCGCAAAGTTTATGAAAATTGTTGTTATTTATAGCAAATAAAAGTATAAATTGAGTTATAAAAAATTTCTCGCATGTGTATGATAATCATGAATAATAAACTAGTAGCAAAAAAAAACGTAAAGGTCAACAACAGAATAATAAAAGTATTATATCAACTTGCACATGCAAAAATGTGAACAAAACTTCGAAAAACGACTTTTCATCCGCAAATATAAAATCAATAGAGAGAATATTGATTTAATTTGCAATATATTCCTATTAAACACGCGTGAAATATGAGCGAATCCATTGAAATAAATCAATAGTTTAAATAGGCATAAAAATATGCGTGCGCAAAGTGTTATAAACGAATAAATTTACATAAATTGCTTGTACACTGCACGATGACGACGTAATAATTTATATGTATATATTTTTTATGCATTTTTCGCACACACATATTTCATGGCGACGAGAGAAAAAAAAAGGGGAACGAGTAAGCAAACGCATTAAACGAATTTTTATTTTATAAAAAACGTTGACGATTCGCGTGACTAAACGAAAGAATTTTAATGGCATCGCTTTATTGCCAATTATAAAAAAGCAAATATCGTCCGCTACTTACAAAGGCATAACTGAATTTTTTATTGTTTGCGAAAATATTTGCTAATTTCTTTTTCATCTACTCGCTCGTTACGCGCAAATGTGGCAGGCAAAGCGTTGAGCGCGTGTAAGGCATGAAAAATGCAGCCGTTAGTAGCAGCGCACTCTCCAATATTCATTCACGAGAATCTACTCAAAGTGCTATAGATGATGAGTATCTATGCTATGGGCGAGATGCAGCCAATATGATACCAGTTGCATCGGACTAAAAGGATGAAAGCAATATGTATCAGTATGTTATCCGGATAACAAGCAACGCGTGGCGCATGTGTGCAAATCCATTGGGCATTCACACGTTGAGTGCATAGGTGCTGCTGCTGGCGTCCCAATATTCAATGAAATATACTCATAGAATATGAGCTTTCCTTGCACTGGATGGAAATAGAAAATAGATAGAGGACGACGCTGCGTGTGCAGACGCTTGCGCTTCGCACACATTCGGCAAACAGAACAAAATGATATTACATAATGCAGGAGGAAAGGCAGGAACAAAACGCCGCCAACGAGCTTCGTATTCTCCAATGGCGCTGCCGCTTCAATATGCACTATTTACACATCGTATTAAATCTATGAATAAAGATGAAATGTGAAATCAAAGCGCGCGCGCACAACTTCATAATTCGAGCTTCATTAAGTGCAACTCACACTGGCGCCGCTGCCGCCGCCGCTGCGGCTATATGCAGCCAACCACCATGGGAGGGTGGGTGGTGATGAAGTTTCACACAAACTTTTTTCCACACTTCGCAAACGAACCAACAGTTCTTTAGCTACGCTATCAACCAGTGTGTTGTATCCGTCCGACCACTACGATTTTATTTCTTTGCTGCATTCCTCAGCTACGAGAGAGAGTTTCACACTACACACGACTGACTCCACACAGAGAGATGAACTCACCGGCTTTCTTCGAGTTCTTCTTCTTCTTCCTCCTGGGCCGCGAACCTCAAGTAAAAGAATCACCCCAAACCGAGGCGGTATGCGCAAAGAAAAGAATCTCACCCCATCGAGCAATGCGACGAGTTCTTAGCCGGTGTTAAACTTGCTAACTAGAGTCTTGCTAACTTGTAACGTTTGTAACTCTCGAAAAACTCAAACTCTCTCACAGTTTTCTCTGCGTGCTCGTTTTTTTCCCTACCCTCGCCGTCTTTATTTTACTTTTATTTATTTTTTGTTGTAGCCTGTGTACGTATGCTGAAACTACGACTATGACCTTCTGTATGAGCTCAACTATCAGGTCATAAAGCGGTGAAAATAAAAGTTTCACGAAAGAAAATATAAAGTCCAACTTGGCGGGCGAATTGCGGAATAAAAACTATACACTGAAGGCATTAAAATATGCTTTAATTAGCGTGCGCCTCAAAGCATTTTAATGCCTATTTATGTTAGAAACTCATTATGCTCTGCAAATACGATTCGCGCGCGAATGAAGCGAACGACGCTGAAACACAGAGAATGCGAAATTGCCGTGCTGTAAAAAATTCATTAATAATTTAATTGAACGAGAGATTTGCTTGATTTTTATTGAGAAATCTTTTTAGTGGTGGTTTAAGTAATCCTTGTTTTTATAGCCGAGCACTCTCTGCGCGCTATTCAATGGCAATTCCATCCATTGCGGAATTAAATTCGCGCTTGAAAGTTCAATAACGAAGTAATAAATGCTTGATAAATATTTCCAAGCCTTTGAATTCGACGTATTAATCAATATTATAACAAATACGTTTAATAAGGTAACGTTCATTAATATTGTCTCGCACAAAGTTGATAAATACTCACCCAATTTAACTTTGCAAATTATTTTAATATATTCATTAAAAAGTTTTAATCTTAAAAATATTATTTTTCAATTAATTCATTAATGATTTAAAATATAGCAAAAGTTTCGCCATTTTGCCGAAAGAAAAAATGTAACAAAGTTAATTAATAATTCCGTGCGCATTTCCTGCGCACCCCACTCACTCAATAAATTATTTTTTCCAACAAGAGACAGCGAGAGATACAGCTCATAAATAATTAAGTAAACAGCAAATACTTAAAAATTACAAGCGTATAAAAAATGATATAACTCGTTTAAATAATTCTTTGACACCCCCGCATTATTGAGCAATCTCCGTGGGACGACAGTCATTCTCCCTTATAGTTTGGGCGCACGTCGCATTCGTGTTGCAATAAAAATAAGCTGCACATGAATATGAGTGAATGTGACATAAATTTCACTTATTCGCTTACACGGCAAGCGCACATACGTCGACGACGCGTCGTGTGCGCCGAAAAAGGAATAGGAAATTATGTAAAACGCATCAAACCGCGCTCGACGCCGCCACCCCTCAACCGAGTGACAAGTGAACTTTTCCGCGCCGCACTCCCCCAAATCTATACTTACAATTTATATCATATTTTACGTACGCATATGTCGCATTCACGCGAACGCAAAGTATGTATGTGCATTTATTGGGTTAGAAAAACGTGCATTTCCTTCCATCGTGTAAAGACATCAAGCGTATTAGGGATGCGCAGCGCCAAGCAGCGTTTGAAACGAGGTGGGAAATTAAATATTCATAACGCATTAAACACGAACACCCGCAAGTCCCATTCGAACATACACCGAGTGTGATACACTCACTCTTCGTCGATCTTTCTTAAAACATTGCGGCAGAGCGTGCATTAAAAGTTTGCGGCGGAAGTAAATTTGATTAATTTTCATGCAAGTTGAGTATTTGTGCGCGCGCGCGAGTATGACACGTGCCTCTTAGCGCCTGATTCTAGACGTAAATTTGCGATTAGCCACAACACAACCCCATGACAATATGCATCGTGTGCTTGCAAATTAAAGTGAGCAATGCGTATAATAATTTTCCATTGTTTTGTTTCGGGTGAGGTAGGAGCGCGTCTGCTCGGCGAGCGTCGGTTAATTATGTATGAAACGGATGAAAATATCGCATGCGGTTAAGAATTGTGGATAAATATTGTGATAGGTTTAAATGCTATTACGTCGAAAGCTCATTACGCGCATGCTTGCATTTATATGGGCGAAATCAAATTTGCGCGTAATGTGATTTATGTTTAATTCAATTTTTGGCCCGCACAAAGGAAATTGAATAAATTAGTTCTCCTTGTGGTGTGTGGAGTGCAAATAATATGAAAAGTGAATTGAATTGCTTTAATCCTAATTTCATTTCTATCTACATCTCTAAAATTCTTCAAAAATCCCTCAATTTCTTGGAAAAAAATTAAGTAAAAAATTGGCAGCGGAAAAATCTAAGAAAATTTTATTTATATCTAAAAAATTTCATCAATAATGGGTAGCTGAAAATTGCCAAAGAAACTAAATAAATAAAATATTATAGCACTCTAATAATAAGAAAAGTGTATCGAATTGGTTTAATTTTTATTTAACTTTATCTACATCAAAACTTCTTCCAAAATACCTCCTGAATTTCTTTAGAAAATAGCAGTTGAAAACTCCAAGAAGAGACATAAATTAATCGAGCACTAAACTAATACGAAAAAGAGAATTGAATTACTTCAATTATAAATTCATTTCTATTAACCGATCGCAACCTTAACGCAATTTATAGAAAAAACAATTACCTAAAAATCTAACAATTGGTTTAAACTTAATTCATTTCAACTTCATCTAAAATTCTTCACAAATACCTCAATTTCTGTAAAAAAATATCTGCTGCAAACTTCAAGAAAACTAAAACCATAAATTAATGAAGCACTAAAATACTACGAAAAGAGAATTGAATTACCCCAATTATAAATACATTCCTATCTACCAATTGCAAACTAATCCCATTTTCTTGAGAAATTTATCAGCTGAAAAACTAACAATAGCTTTTCTTCTAAATTTCCTCAAAAATACTTGAATTTCTTAATGTAGGAGCTGAAAATACCGAGAAAAGTAAATAGATAAATTATTCTCGCACTAACGACGAAACTTGTCTTTTCAGAAACAATTCCTACCTGCCAACCGTAATGGTTGATAAAACAGCTGTAAAAGCGGAGCGATAAACACCTTTAATATATCCGAGATAAAAACATCTCCTTCTGGTAATAATTACACCGAAACTTCATAGTTAAAAGTCCGTCCGCCACACTTGCGCGCGTAAAACAAAAATAATATAAAATTTCGTAAAATTAATGCGATGTGCGCGCGCGCGCATATTTAATGCATTAAAACTTTTCGCGCCGGCCGAATGCAGCGAATTTAATTACTTCCTGTAATTTGAATTTCCCGGCCGCGCTAAGTTATTATGACATAATATAACTTTCTCGCGCACTTTGCGGACACGATAGCGGGCTAAAACACCGAACGGCATATTGATTATTTTCCAAAGTCTTATACACACAATGTTGGTTTTTCTCTTTGGCGCGAGCGAGCAACCCGCGAGAATATTTATAAAGTACGTGCTTGCAATATATACGCATATAGATTGAGAATACAGTCCATGAGGCATGAATGTTATGCGCACAACGTGTGTGTATCTTGCGTGTGTAAAAGGAACGATTGATTACATCAAGATCAACCCTCACCACCCTCATCACGAGGCGTCTTCGTGGTGGTTTGCTGCTGCTGCAAGATGGTTTGGCATATTAAGGGCTCGCAAAGTCAGAAATTCAGCAGCAACACACTCTTTAAAATCGCACTCGTCGTCGCACACCTATGCAAGCATTCGGGGGGTGGGAAGCATACAAGCAAGCAAGCAAGCAAGTGAGGGAAGCAACGACCTGACTGCTGCTTGCCGCTGGAATAAAAAGCGTCGAATAAATTTATTCCCATTTGGGATTTCACTATGGGATATATGCTGGTCTTGTAGGTTTTAGATATTCGTTACGTTTGAGGCCGGGCGAGAGAGGCAACCGAAGAAGAAGATATGACTGGAATTTATAATTCCTCACAATATTTCTTTATGCCCGGGCGGGGAGAAGATACGTCTTGCGCGCTTATCAGATTGGCCACCACCACGACTCAGAAATACAAATTATTGTTTTTTTTCCTCTTCTTCTTCTTGTGCTGCTTTTCTGCTTGCTCGTTTGTTTTATCAGTGTATTCGTGTTTCGCTCGAATGGCACAACCAAATATGTTATGCTGGAATAATATTATCATTTTTATTGTTGGAGTAAAAGCTATTTATAGTTTCAATAAAATTATTCATGTGTTTTTGACAAGTACATTTCCATCTGTAATCAAGACTAAGTATTGTAATTTTATGCTGATTTATTGATGATATTTGTTCGCTTCTTTCGCCCTTGTAATAATCATAATGTTCGATTGTAATTAATAAATCCATCATGGAATATCGAGACTATACATTCTCTCTATAAATAAATGTTTATATTTAAACGCAAATATCATTTCATATCCCATATACCTTTATATTCGATGCCATTTTGTAAAAATCAAACGTATCTATAATCATAAATCTTGCGCGTTTAACCGACAAATAATAAAAATTTCGATCATGAGACAGCAGTACATAAACGTCAAGAATCATAAACTTCCATGCAACTTATTCCGCTCCGACATAAGTATAAAATAAACGATCACTAAATCATCCCCGCCGCACAAAGTAAATACATAATTATTTTCGCGCATCTTTTCGCGCAACAAAAATTACGCCAACGATCTTGAACTCCTCATAAAGTTACATTCTCTTAATACGCGTTACAAACAGAAATTACATTTTTTCATCAACTCCATCACTCTCATCTTGCGCGGCATGCAAATTAATGCCATCAAGAAAAACAAAAGAATATTGTACGGAATGGTGAAAAGCAACATAATAATAATCAAAGATTATGAGCAGTCGAGCCCAACGCGAGAAACACATCGCGCGCGAAGAAGGAAAAAATATGTTAAACAGAGGTCGACGCAATGAAGCACAAAGAAGACTCGCGGCGCGAAGAAAGAAGATTCGCCCTCGCTTTCGCAATCTTTTCAAACTGAATTTGCAACAACTGCGTGAACCTGCCGCGAGCGAGGCGGCAGCTCAGCCAGCGTTTGGCAAATGTACAAATGCAAATGTGTAACGTAACGCAGAACACGGTGACGGCGGCGGCGGCGACGGTAGAGAAGAGGAGCGAAAATGAATACGCAAAGGGAGCGCGGCGCGAGAATATGTCGGAATCAAAATCAAGCGTCAAATAAACACGCGAACGCGCATTTCACTTCTTTCCACTCACTCGTCCCTTGTTCATTCGCACAGCATTTGCAATCTGCTCACTGTTGCTATAAGTCTCATAAAGCTATTAGTTTTCCTTTCGTATACGTTTCCTTTGTTACGACGTTTGTTTGCGAGCGGAATAAATTTGAATGCTACCTTGCTAGTGTTATTTACACTTTGCTATATTGTAAATGCATTTTTAATAGTGTTAGCTTTCCGCCCTTCTTGCCAATCTAAATTGCTATGTAGGTACGCGTTAATAATTGTTAGCAATTATTAGCCAGCTGTTGTAGTAGATTAATTTAAACTAATTCGAAAGATGACGCCGAATAATTTCGGTTAATATTTACATCAAATTTAACTCTATTTGCAATTACTTGTAGCATTATTCTCCGGCGCATTCGCGTAATATGTTGAATCTATTTCATTTACTTAATGATAAATAAATATTTAATGATTGTATGAAGCGCGCGCGTAATAAAATATGAAAGCACTGCCTACGAGTATTTGCATTTAATCAATGGCGCTATGAGATTAAGACTTTATGAATTTTCCAAATAGAAATGTGTATTCCACGAAATGTCTAGTATTAACGCATAAAACTTTCACAGCCCGAATACGCCGCGCCGCGCATCATCATGACGATGATGTATATGGTGCATATTTCTTTTTATTATTTATGCCGTTTTCCGCGGAAAACTACCCCACACGGTAGTCGTTTCATTTGCGTTTGCTGCCGCTAAGTTGTAATAGAAAATTAAAAAAGAAATCAAATAAACACAAATAAATGTGCATAAATATTGAAAAAGAGCGACGCTGTACACGCTTAAAATTACATAACTGCACGCGGATGAGAAGAGCGAGCGCCGGCGGATTGGGATTTAAGGGTGCACAAGCGTATAAAGCTGAGCGTTTTAATGTGCGCATCGTAAAAACGGGACTTGTATGCATGCTACATACACGTAAATGGACATTCCTCCTGCATGCGTCCTCGCTGCGCGCGAATGGCAGAAATGATAGAAAATAAAATGCACTCACTGAAAGTGCAAACAATAATGGAAAATGTTCGCATATATGTATGCAGAATAAAAAATACATACATACATACACGAGACGGGAGCAGAACGCCAACATGGAATGAAATGAATATATAAAAATATAAAATGAACGCTCTACGTACGCTCGAAATGGGAATTTAATTGGGAATTTTGTTTATCGCCGTCGAGGAGTCATGGCCCGCGTGCAAATAAAATAAACGCGCTAAATAAATTGAAATAAATTCAATTGTATCGATGGTGTTGTAAATGTAATTCAAGAGTTGCATTATAAATTAATTCACGTATCAATTTAATTGTTTCAAAACTACTTACGCGTACACTTGAAATCGACTTTTTGTATTTTCACCTCTCTTTTTTATTATGAAAACTATGACCACTCACCTGAAACAAACAAATTATATTTATTAATCTATACAGTAAACAACATTTTTATAAAATAAAAATATAGTTTATGTTGGATTTGAATTTTCTGCTCAACTTGGTATTCAACGACAGCGAGTGGAAACTGTTGCATGTTTTCAATAAGTACGTTACGTTGTAACAATCCCAATAGTTTCGGGATCAATGCAAGGAACGAACGAACGAACGAACGAACGAATGCCTCCACCATTAGTTATTCTTTCCTCTACGGAGTATTTTACCTCTCGAATTACGCCGTGAAACGCCGCCGCCGCTACCGCCTCCAATACACGACGAGCATTGTACGAATTTATCAAGCGAGAAACGAACATCGGCCGAGAGCACAAGTTGCAAATTGATATTTATGAAATAAAAAAAATAACGGAATTCGTGCGCGCTTCCTCTTTTGACATCGCATGTTTGCGGTAAACATACATACATGCAGGATTTGCGTCGCGCGAGAGGCGGCGCACGCCGTCTTCGAGAGAGAAATGTAAGCCGCATTGAAGTCTTCCACCCAGATGGTTAATAAATAAATAAGTAACTAAGTGAAAAAGAAAAAATGCCATTGGGGGAGCGATTCGCAAGCCGCAAAGGAAGAGAGCCAGGCAGCGAAGGGAGAAAAACGTAGAAAAAATGGAATTTAGACGCTCCTAATTTTTTCCTCCCCTAAGACCTCAAAACACCGACAAGTCTCAGGCTCGTTCTCCCATCTTTTCGCCAAACCCTGCGAGCCATTCGCAAATGTCGCTTTGTACACCGTCTCTTCTCTCTTCGTCGAATTTGCCCGCGTGCTTTACGGCGGGGGTGGAACAGTCTCCTTCTAGCCCAGGTTTAATTCGGGTGCAAGGCTTCGATACGTCATGAAATATAAAAGACGGCAAGGTGAAGGAGAAATATTGAAAGTTCCCTCGCATGTTGGCGCTATTTTTTACTCGCCGTGCGATTCGCGTATGGGCTAAATAACTTGAGATAACTTATTGCCGATGATGGCCGAAGCGTGAAGGGTGGGCGCGAACGTGAAAAGTATTGGCCATATTTAAGGAGATGAAAGAAAAACGAAGGAAGCGAGCTGGATGCGGGCGAAAGCGAAGCGAAAACGAAGGGAAAGTTATGACTGCACGAAACGAAGAAAAATGCAGCGACAAAAAACACACATGGCAATGAGACGAAGAGGGTTGAAAAGTGTCTCGTGAAAATGAGACACACGCACACGAGATGAAAAAAATTCGCCGACGGAAGAACAAGACAGAAAGAAAGGAAAATCTGCGCGCGCTGAGAGTGAGAGGGGCGGAAAAAATTGGCGGACGGGCGGACGACTTTGTGTGTGCGGATGAAGCGTGCGATAAAGAAAAAGGAAAAGTGGAAAATTTATATCTCGGATGAATTGAACACAAAATATAGAAAAAATTATATGGGCACGAGTTGAGTGGAAACGAATTCGGGAAAAAATCGACGCATTGGTGATGACGCTCAAGCACGCCGAGGAAGAACGCGCCGAAAAAGAAGTGGAAAAAATTGTTTGTTGTTGAAGTTCAACTTCCCATTCTGTTTGCGTAATAAAGGAATAATAAGAATGCGAGATATAAAAATGATTTTTTCCTCGTTGGAAATAAACGCGCGACAAATGCGAATTCACCGAGTGTCGCGCTAAAATCATTTTCCTCGAATGCGTACGACATTTTTCATTCGGGACTGAAACAAGTCACAAGCGAAACCTTTTATTATTGTTTGCCGCCCGCCGTCGAATGTCGAAAAGCGAAACGGCACAACGGGAAAAGTTTCAAAGTCTTATCTATATTTCCCCTTCGATTCGACTTTCACTTTTCCACTTTTTCCAATCATTTTTATATTGTTATAGGCAAACCAAAACTCCTCCATACGCATACTTTTTGCCGCCGTCGTGTGCGCGCGCGACGGATTTGATTGACAGCGCCGCCGCTCACAGTTCAAACGAAAAATAGCACTCGCGTTATTATTGTGTGGCTTTTCACTTTGTTTGATTGGAAAAATTCAAATGAGTGCGCCTCCGTTCAGCAACAAATATAGCAACAATCGCATCGTCGCGCGCGATAACAAATATTGAAACGTGAAAAATGCGCTAAATTTTGCAAGCGAACATTTTTCATTTGCTCGTCCTTTTTTTGCGTGCGCGCTCCCCAGAGTTGGTATTGAAATTTAGCCTGGCAAACGAGCTCAAAATTCAATGGAGTCACAGAACAACAATTTTCATTTACTAAATGTACGCAAAAAAGTGATTTATCACGGTGGTTATAGACGTTTCCAATTTTCGAAAAACGTTAATACATTAACTGTGCCCCTCCTCCAGCTATCTCTAAATATTTAATAAATACGTCCACAATTTCTAAGGGATGTTTATGTTCAATAACATCTATATGCGCCAAAAATTAATTTCGAAGACACCCTTTTAACGCTTGATTGAAACGCAAAACGAATAAGCAAATAATTCCGTGGTTTGCATTGAGATGTTTGTTCATTACGTCTCGCTTAGTGCTGATTAAAACATAATAAACGCAAATGTAATTTTCAAAGACGACGACGACGACAACATTCCTCTCGTGCACCATGTGTGTGTTGCGTATTGGAGGCGGCTTTATCTATTTGCTTTTCTGCTTGTTTTGCTCAGAAGCACGAGTAGTGAGAGCACCCTCGACGCCGCTGAACCCAAAACCAAACCGCCTTCAAATTACGCTACACTTCATTCGGCACACGAACGAGTATATCAATAATACCTATCCGCGCACACACAAGTTGTGTGCAAGTGTACTGAACGTTCGGCGAAGAAACAAGAGCGCAGCCGAGCTGAAATTACTACGCTTAAAGGAACCGCCATCATCATGCATGCATGCGAGTTGCTTTTCCTCGCCATTGCCCGATTTGCTAATACTAATAATAATAATAAGGCGCCGCCTAATAACCATCCATATACAGCGAGCGAGCCGCCGCTGCCGCCGCCATCACCACCACCATCGAACAGCAAATGCAAAACAAATGAACAGGGCGCATTGCGCTGGCAGCCCTGCCAGTGCCGAACGTTTTATACATAAAACAACTTGCAAACAAGAATGCTGCTCGCCGCCTGCACTTGCCGCCCACAGCCGCCACTGTTGCCGCCAACCACACTAGCACACTTACGCTGCCAGCTTGCCTGCCTGCCTGCCTGCCAGCCACATCGTCTTCTTGTGCGCTCATCGCCGCCGATGCTGGCAGCGCGTCAGGCGCCCCCGCCGAAAATTTCGGTACAAACGTAATATTTCAGTTAATAATAAATGATCCCCAAATGAGCGCGATATATTTCGTCGACGGTGGTAGACAGCCCCAACAGCAGCACCCACCACGACCGATGCTAATAAACATCGTAAATAAACTCGTTTATAGACATAAATATGATGTCAAACAAACATTTTGTTACATTCCTCATTCTTGTGCACTATGCGTGTATTAAGTAATTTTTTAGTTTTTTGTTGATGTCCTTGCTATAAATCCTTTTCACTGAATCACAGAGAAATCACTGCGAATTTTTTACCTTTTTCAAACATTTTAAATTACCTACTTTTTGCTTTACATTTAAATAATTACCTACTTGTTAAATAAATAACACTTGAGATTACTAACCGACGATTATCGTAGATTAATATTTTAACTTTTTACACCTCAGCATTAGAAGGTTATTGCCAATAATCGGAAATTATTACTTTAATTTACGCGTTTTCTCACACGTGTATTTTATTTATGACACTCCTATTCAAACGCAGTATACGTATAAAAAATATGTATTCGAAAGCAAGTTTTATGTATTACGTTTTACTTTTCTGACAAACTACTACAACATGTACACTTTAATTAAATGCAACGTGTAATAAATCCGACAAACAGTTGCAGCGAATTTAATTAATTTAACTATCGGCTAACTTGTAATTAACCAAATTAAAACCTCTCCGCTTCACACACATGGTAAACCAGCTTTTTACTAATTGTCAATTAATCTAATTAGTGAATTAATATCACTGTCACGTATAGTGATTACGTAAATAATTATTAACAGCAACTGGAGTCAAACAATGTAAAAATGCAATTATAATAATGGAAGCAATCAGCATTATTGTGCCATGATTGATGGTAAATCAATATCGTCTAAAATTCAACAAATATTCTAGATAATACGGGTGTATTGCTATAAATAATTGAAACATCCTCTTCGAGTCCTTGCTTTTTCCCTATAATAATATTTCAAGCGAGATTATTGGACGTTATCGTATTATTTCGTGCCAGATGGAATTCTGGATACACTTTCATCGATTTTAATTAAGAGATATATTCAATAAGCGAGAATATCGAAAACAGATTCGAATTGACGATCGAATAGCGATGTGAATAGAATAGAAGCAGCCACTCTTATCCTATTCGGCAAAAGGATATATTGTATTATCGGGCAAAGAGCAGAGAAATCATCGTGATGATGATGATCATCATCGGCAGTCGTCATCGGCGCACGAAGCAATCGCGAATGAACATCATCAGCGTTCGATAATGGCTGATAGGACTAATTCAAGTCAACTCGACCGAATGTCCTCCTCGAATCCTCTACACTCTCAATGCGTGTATGCGGTCCGATTCTATAAACCGACCGCAAGCGCCGCCACAATTCCAATCCGAATGCAAGGGTTACATTATAATCATGCAGGAGAGACATGCTTATAAAATCCATACACTTTGACAGCCCAGCCGCGTGCACACTCGCACAACCGCCGACGAGACCAACCCTTCGTTTTGGCTGCTGGAGTTTCATAGTTAGCAAATATCCCCAATAATCATATAATGCACAAACGTCACGTGCTCGTCCATTAGAAAATCAAAAGTTTTTAGCCAATGGGATCACGTCAAACTTTGCAATATAAAGTAATTATGATTAACCGCATGGATTTACCTACGTAAATTACAAAGTTTTTTCCGACTATTATTACTACTCGAAAGTGAATTGCGGTCAGATAAATTAAATTAAGTGATATGACTAAAATTTCCACGCGCCATAAACACGTCAAATTAAATTGTTAACCGAAAGTTTAAGTGCTTAATTAATTCTTATTTGAAGCAAACTTAATCCGCGAAGAACAAACATATAGCTAATGAACGTAAACGAGGA